>JANHFO010004769.1:8675-26652 GCA_032468095.1 Pareas carinatus | reverse complement strand
GTTTCCCCCCCCCGCGCACCCGTGGAAGGGCCGCGCGAACTCCCCGGCCAGCATCGGCCTGCCTGGCCGAGGCCAGGGAGCCGCGGCCAGCCGTTTTCCGCCCCCCTCACCTCGCCGGCTGCCGGTGGGCAAGAAGGCGCGTTTTGTGCCCCCCCCGCGGCCTGCGGTGGGCAGCAAGCACGTTTTTGCCTTCCCCCCCCTCGGCTCCCCAGGCCGTCAGGCCTGTGACTTGCCTGTGTGCGGCCGACGCTTGGAAGCAGTCCCTCCGAGGTCTCGCTGTGAGGAATGGCGGCCTTCTGAGCGCTTCGGAGCAGCCGGGAGCGACAGAACCCCTGCGTGAGTGTGCGTGGGCGCGCAGCGTGTGACGTGGCCGGCAGGGAGTGCTGTCAAGGTGGCGCCCACGGGCGCCCTTGGAGCAACTCGTTTTGCCTTCTACTCGCGCATAAAGCTACTCGGGAAAGGTAAGTGATAGCTTAGAACCCGCTCGTGTGTGTGTGTGACATTGCCTGAAAGTTTGGAAACATGTCGTTCCATTTTTTTATATATATAGATAATGCAGAATTGTTCAGACACTTTTTCATAAAATGGGATATTTGTATGTACTTTTCTATGAATAGACTTTTTATATGGATTCATTTGTAAAGAAAAAACTGCATCATATAATTTGGAAAAGTGCTTTTCACCGAAGGCTGTCTATGTTCCTAACCATGCATTAGTTCAAAAACCAGCTTAATTTGATTAAGAATTGCCAGGTATTCCTTGTTCGCTTTTGTTTTAGTTTAGACATAATAAGAAACTGGTTTATTTTCTCTTCCTAATACAGTAGGTGAGGAGAAAAAAGCATGAGTCTGTCACTCATTATAGTTTCACGTTCCATGAATTGGGCCTTCCTTTCAGCTATTCTAAAAAAATTACATTGCATTTGCTTTTCCTTAGACAGTGGTTTATAATCTAGGATAATAAAGAATTGTTTATCTAACAAGGTGTGGTGGGGACATTGTTTCCTTAATGTTGCTTCCGGATAAAAAAGTGGTTTCTGTAGGAAATGACCAGGCTGAGCCTGAGGGCAGGATCAAATGTGTCATAAGTTTGGAGTCACTTTGCTCCCACAAGAGACCTAAATCCAGTCCTTCTTCGATTCCCTTGACTCTTATTTAGCACCAGTTTGCCTTGACTGCTAGTAGATCAAATTCTTGTGTTTGGGTGGCATGTAATACTTGAAGTACTTTGATCTAAACTTATGTTCTTGGCTACGTGTCAATGCTTGACATTTTTAAGAATTTCCTTTTCCTACTTAAAAATCCTATATAATCAGAGTACTGAGATTTTTGGTATAGGTTTTGGTATTTTATTGTAACAGCCTTTTGCAGAATTGCCATAACAACAACAACAACAACAAATTGGAAAGGACTCAATAGGTAGACAAAAATGCCAAATCCAGTCTGAACATCTGGCTGACTGTGCAAACAAACCATGATGATGATGATGATGATGATGATGATGATGATGATGATGATGAAGAAGATAATGAAAAAAAGGCTGCATAGTGCTTGTGGCAGTACTCGGAGACAGCAGAACTGACGAAAATTAACTGAAGAAGATAAAAATACAAAAACCTGCAAATAGAAATAGAATGACCATGGCAAAAGAAAGCAAAGGTAGTACTAATAGTAATAGATATCTTGGGTGTAATTCCAAAACATCTGGAGGGACCACTTGAACACCATCAGCACTGACAAATTTACTATCAATCTGTTGTAAAAGGCGCCTTTACTTAGAGCAACTTACATCCTGTGATGATATCTGCAACATCATGAAACGTCAATATCTGCCTATCCTAGATCCTCAGGAAAGATTCAATCAGTTAGTAAAACTCAATTTAAACATTTGGCTGATTGTGTGACCAACTATCATAATAAACTCTAATATTATAATACAATATATATAACAAATAAATAAATACATGTAGCTTGTTCAAAAAGATCACGCAGACTGATTATAAATAATGACATAACAATCATCAAAATGACTCACTGGAACATCTGCAAAAAATATAATGTGCCAGTAATGAAAAATTGTCAGAATAGAAAAGAACAGAACAGAACAGAACAGAATAGAATTCTTTATTGACCAAGTGTGACTGGACTCACACAAGGAATTTGTCTCTGGTGCATATACTCTCAATATACTCACAAACTACAAGTGTAATTTTCATACAAGCAAGAGAATAGGTAGAACATAACCATAAAATACATTCAATATGTCATCGTGTCATAAACATAATCATCATATCACAAAATAAATGTATCATGTCCCAAGATACATTTTTGTGATAGGCAAAGATTAATCCATTTTTGTGATAGGCAAAGAGTAATCCATTTTTGTGATAGGCAACAAGGAATCAATTTTTGGGATAGGCATAGAGCAGTTATAGAATTACATATAGGCAATCTCCAAATCATACTAGGGTACTAAATAACTACTGTAGATTGTAATATGCTAGCAGCAACTTAATTGTCATACGAATTATAGAATAGGTAATAGGAAAGTTAAATTGTCATACAAAATAGAGAATAGAGAATAGATGATAGGAAAGATGGGAAGGATAATAATGGTACATCCCTACTAGGTAAAAAAAAGTAGTAAAAAAATGACCAAATTAAAATTTGCAGGATTTCCAAATACAAACTGATAACGCCTTGTCTTATAACAGGCCAGATTTAACTTTGGCTGAAAAGGTGAAGGTGTGAATAACGGATGTGACAATACCAGAGGTTAGTAGAAGACAAAGAATTGGAGAGGATCAAGAAGTATTAAGTTCTAAAAATCAAAGTTGAAAGATTATTGTATAAACTGGCTATTGCAGTGCCAATACTTATTGGCACTCTGGATAGATTACCCAAAAAATCTTTGATAGTATTTAGAAAATATGCACATGACAAAATTTCCATCGGTCAATTTATAAAAAATTGTAGTGCTCAAAGCCGCCTGTATAATATGTCAATACATTATGCCATCTTAGGTTCTTGGGAAGAACTTGATGAATATGAAGACCGACACCAGCTAAAGAACAGGCAGCTGTGATTTCACATTACTGTGCAGATAATAACCATATTATATAATAATAATAAACTACCCAACTCCATCTACACTTCGTTGATGTATCACAGTTATTAGATAGGCATAGTTATATAAACTACTAATATTTTAGACATTTTCTTACCTGTATTGTTGCATTCAAAAACTAGTATTCCGTTCCTTAAACAATATATTCCTGGCTATTTTGTGCCATAAATTTGGCATATTTAAGGATGCAGGATTTGAGTGACTGAGCCGGTGATATATCTGGAGCAGAAATTATTATTATTTTGAACAAATGTTAATTTTGAAAGTATTGTCTTAACCCACCCACCCTGTTTACTATAACAACATAAAACACAACCTTGCAAGAATGTTTTGAAATCTGTTGACTAATGCTTTTAATACGTTTGATGTCCGTCATAAACACATCTTGCGCCCATGTTGTTTTAAAGCCTTTGAACTGTACATGCATTACATACCTGCTGTTGTTTGACCTGTCAAGAGATTTATTAATACCCGTGAAAGCATTCTTTAATATTAAACTAAAAAAAAATCCTGTCCTACCATTTTCAAAAAGCTTTTTTCTAGTGCTTTCTGGAGAATGCTTTTTCTGGACTGCTGAAAGCATCTGAGCTGAGTTTTAAAAGAGAAGCACAGCAGCCCCAGTGGACAGTCAATTTCACTGCAGCTTAGCCTATCTTTTCCTGTCTAACCATATCAAGCCTATCCATTTCATGACAGCAGTGAGTGTGCAACCAGTTGCCTTACTAGTCCACATGGGGCCAGCACTGCCCTAGTATAAAAAGACAGAGAAATATTTTCTTCCCATCTTGAAAGAATCTTTGCAATTTTCTTTTCTGCCTGCCTGATTGCTGCAGTCATTTGATCTTAGCCATCATTTTTCCTTTCTGCTGCCGTTATAAAGTAGTTTGCAGCTTAAGTTAGAAATTTTGTTCCGAAACATGATGTAGTCTAATTCTCTTAAACTCTGAAAGAAAATAAGAAAGTGACCTTTTTCCATTTCATTTATGTTTTAAATGACATCTTGAGCAACTATAAAGAGACTGGATTTATTTTTTTAAAAAAGGTGTTATTTAGAATGAATTTAAAATAAGCATGCTTTGTCTAATGTATTGTAGCTTATCTCACTTTCCCCCCACTTCCCTTGGTCTATTACAAAACTCAATGCAGTGAAAATTATAAACAAAACTGAAAGTGTATTGGTGTAGTGAAAGTAACAGCATGCATCCAGTATACTGGGCAAGAATCTCAGCCTCCATTCCAAATGCTATTAGTAATGTCCATCTTACCTCCTTGTGCATTGCCCTATGTATATAATGTTTGTGGAGTAAATCTATCAACTACACATGGTCATTAAGAGGTGATAATCACTAGATGGCACACAATCAATCGAATATAAATGCTCACTAGATGTTAACATTTGGTTTTGCTGTTTATGTGGGATGAGCACGCTAAGCCTTCCTAAACAATGTGACAGTGCTGTCATCTGGAAGGACTTTTAGTCAGTAATAAACATCATGTGAGCTAACATGGCCACTATGTTAATTATAGCGGAATGTAAAACCCAGGCTTACTGCTTTTTTTGTGACATGGTAGTATTTTCCTAGTGTCCCAAAGGTGCTTTTTCAAAAGGCAACTGGACTTTGCTTTTCCTTGAAGACGTTTCGGTTCTTATCCATGAAGCTTCTTCAGTTCTTCTTCAGAATGGGAAGCGAAACATCTTCAACGGAATACAAAGTCCAGTTGCGTTTTTAAAAAAGCACCTTTGGGACAACCATGACTTGGATGATTGAGAATCTCCACAGATATTTTTCTAGTGTTGTTCTGAAGTGGTAACTGTTTTACTGAACTTTGTACCTAAGATGGATGGTTATTTAAACAAAGCAATAGAGGGGAAAATCCCCTCTCTGAAAATGCTTGGTAGGTCCTTACATCACTGCTATTCAAAACTGCAAAGAGTTGATAGAAATAATAGTGTGATTATATTCTTGTTCCATGATGCATTAATGAACTCACATCAAAAACCTTTATTTTTAAAACAATAGGACATTTCTTTGTTTGCTAGGATTTCTAGCTAGCACTTCAAGGATTCAATCCAGGGTTTATTTAAGAAGAGAAAGGAAGAACACTACAGTCATTAATCTACCCCCTAAATCCTGTTTTTCACCAAATTAGTGTTAGTGTATGTCTTCAGAGAGGGATAACTTCTTTGCCCTGTGCAGATAATTGTAGTTAGAGTCTTTGACTCTTAGGAATGTGGTGGAAGCAAGTCTATAGAGCAAGAGAGCCAGGAATGGCATGAAAACTGGCATCTGGAAGTTTAACTGGATCCCGTGAAAATGTTTGGCCAGGAGAGCTCTTCACTATTTTGGATGTTTGATAACATTAGAAACTGTTTCAGATGATGGAGCCAGAACCCACAAATTGTTTGTGCTCAGATTGTGTTTATTTGGGTAGGTAATGTCTGCTGCAGGAATAACATATGTTTTGTGCTATATGGTAGTTGCTATAGCAACTTAAAAATAAAACTCTGGGGGAAAATAGCTGGATAGCATGTTCATAATAAATGATTGCCAACGATAACACATACATATTTTCTTTTTATTTTCTTTGAATTTTCAGTGACACTCAGCGATTTTTGTTTCCTGTATGGAGAAGAGATCTTTTAAAGGAAAGATATCCAGCTAGAATTTTCCAATAGCGACTTTACAGCTGGAATGTCAAAGGACTGATTGAAAATACCTGGAAGCTTTAAGCATACTTGCATCATTCACAAACGAATATAAACTGACTTTTCTTGAAATGATGCTGGCTTCTTAATAAGCAGATGAATTTTATATAGAAGACAAAGGAAGCATAGGGGAAAGTCGTATTTAAAAATGATCTTGAAGTTTCATGGCCTGACTTGGGTTACTGGCAAGAACCTTGTCGCTCTGAAAATAATGAATTAACTTGGACATAAATTAACTGTGAAGATCAGGAGCTGTACAGACAGATAGATAGATAGACATGGCAATCTGTTTTCGAAAGAAAAGCACTATAACATCTCAACTGAGCTAACCGAATTGTAAATTATGCCAAAAAATAAAGCTTTGCATTCCTTTACCATTTAATTTGTTCCTCATGACTACATAAAATGATCTTCCTTTCTTCTTGTAATTTGATCCAAATTGTTGTTTACAGAGTGGTAAATCTAAATCAAAGAGACAGGTATATCTCGTTATTAGTCCAACAATAATGTCAATTTTCATAAAAATCATACAATTGTAAAATCACAAGGTTGGAAGTGGCCTTGAGGGTGTTTCTGCTCCAACCCCCTGCCGTGTGCATGAATTTTTATACCATCCTGGACAAACGACTGTCCCACCTTTTGTTGAAAACCTCCAGTGATGGAGTACTCTGGATTTTGTGACATGGGCTGTTCTACTTCTTAACAGCTCTTAATAATCTTAAGCTAATTTAATAAGTTTGAAAGTTTGAAATAAGTTTTAGGACCGCATTCTGCCAGCCAATATCTCCCACCGACCGGTTCGCTCCCACAGAGAGGGCCTCCTCAGGGTGCTGTCGGCCAGACAGTGTCGGATGGCGACCCCCAGGGGGAGGGCCTTCTCTGTGGCCGCTCCCACCCTCTGGAACGACCTCCCCCCAGAGATTCGCATTATCACAGACCTCCGTGCCTTCCGCCCTGCTATTAAGACCCATCTTTTTACCCTGGCCGGGTTGGCCTAATCCACTTTTTACCTTGCCAGAATACTTTAGTAATTTTAATCTTTCATCTTAATTAGGTTTTAAATCGGTTTTATATTGTGAGTCTAAATTGCCATTTAATTATAAATCTTTTAAATTTCTTTTAATGTGTTGTATATTAAAGTGTTGTAACTGTTTTTTATATGGCTGTACACCGGCCTGGGTCCCTTCGGGGAGAAGGGCAGTATAAAAATGTAAATAAACTAAACTAAACTAAACATTTCCAACATTCGTTTGAGGTGCCTTTATACATTCTGGACAATTTCTCTGGTGTTAGATACCAACAGTACATCATCTTATAAAAGGTATAATTTTCTTTTAAATTATACTTTAATCTGAATTTTAGATCTTTCCTTCACATATTCTTCCATTGTTCAAGCATTATATTACATCCAAAGTTCTTTGCCCACTGACTCATACAATGCTTTACATGCTCATTATCCAAGTTCAATTTCAATTACAGGTTATAAACCCTAGCATGAATAATATATTCATCACTATGACAAAATAGCTTTTCCAATTCATTTTTCACAAAATCAAATGCATGAGTCTTTTGATCTAGATTAAATCTTTCTTTCAGTTGCAAATATGTAAACCAGGCTTTCCCAATCTTGACAACTTTAAGGCGGGTGGACTTCAACTCCCAGAATTCCTCAGCCAGACAATGGCAAACAAATCCTTCTGATTCCACCTGCTCTTTAGATTTGAGGATAGGGTCACCATAATTGAAAGGTATTATTTGACCATAGGTTCACCAGTCTGGCCTCACCACCATCTTTTTAAAAAAAGCTTCCTAGGGATGACAGCTAAAGAGACATCTTCCTAGAGAACCTTTCTTTATATTTATTCCAAACTGGCATGTCTAACAAAGTGATTATTAAAATCAACATTTGTTTTAACCTTATCAAAATGAATAGCTGTGCCATCAAAATCTTAATTCATGGCCCTCTAGCTCAAGTAGCCTCTTACTTTGGAGAGTCACCCATTCTTTTTTCCAGATAAAACAACAAGCATCTAAAGTACAATTTCAAATCTGGCAAACTCAACCCTCCTCTTTCCTTAGTGTATAATATATTTTAATTCTTGGTTTCTTTCTCTTGTCCTATTAACTTAGAGATGTCCCTCTGCCATTATTTAAATGGAGTATCAGTTACAAGTTTTGGTTAAGCCTGAAACAAAATCAACTTTTGGTAAAACGTTTATCTGAATTATAGAAATTCTGTCCAATTACTGCAGTGCTCAGCAATTGTATTTCATGATTGAATGGATATTTGAGCCTGGATCTCGGTAATATTCAATGTGTTGGATGAATCATAATTAATATAGAAGGTTATTCTGGCATTGTGGCATGTTTGCTTTTTACATGTAATGTATACTTTTTTCTTTTTTTCACATCCTCTGCAACCATTTCATAAATAATTAAAGCTACACTTTTATTTGAATCTTACAGACAAACAGGATGCCTACAAGAGCAGTTCAGACTACTGAGAATAACAAGTAACTTTGAAAAGGAAAGCAAATTGAGCCAGAAATCAAAATGCTTGCCATTTCCTTCAGAAAAATCACACAATTCTTCTTCAGTAGTTGATAGACAAAAGAGAGAAAACAAAGAGAGATTTCAAGCTGGAATAAGTAAAGTATGCGGAATTCGAGGATACATTACATGTAAAGGTCAAGGGAGATTATTTTCCCATTCAGAAAAAGAGGGTAATATCTGGAAGTCAGTGGAGAGGAAAAGGTCAATTGGAAAGCCACAGCAGGCATACTGTGCATGCAGTATATGCAGTATACTCTATACAGTATATGCATACATGCAGGTCTTGCCCTGGGAGCAAGAAAACAGTAGCTTCAACCAACACTAAACAAGGGAACCCACATAATTTTGACCTCCTCAAGAATATCAGTGGTGAAAAAGCTCCACCGATGAGAATATTATGAGAAAAGTAAAGATTTCAAATCACAGATGATTATGCATGAAATGATTCACATTGGAGAAAAGCCATACAAATACGCTGGATATGTCAAAAGCCTTGGTCACAACAGCTCTCTTATGGTTCATGGTAGGTCCCACACAGGAGAGGAGCCCCACAAGTGCTTCTAATGCAGTAAATGATTTGCAAGCATGGCCACTTGGTGATACATTTGAGGCCTCACAACAGGAGGATACCAATTGAATGCTCTGATTGTGGGAAAACTTAAATTTGGTGATACACCACAGAATGGACACAGAAAGGAAATCACACGAGTGTCCTGATTGCGGGAAAGGTTTTATTGCAAATTCCCACCTCGTGAGACACCAGAGGATTCACACAGGAGAGAAGCCCTTTCAATGTCCTGATTGTGGAAAAAGTTTCAGTCAGAATTCTAGCCTGGTGATGCACCAGAGGACTCACACAGGAGAGAAACCCTTTGAATGTCCCGATTGTGGGAAAAGTTTCAGTCACAATTCCAGCTTGGTGATACACAAGAGGATTCACACAGGAGAGAAGCCCTTTGAATGTCCTGATTGTGGGAAAAGTTTCAGGCAGAATTCTAGCCTGGTGATACACCAAAGGACTCACATAGGAGAGAAACCGTATAAGTGTCTGGATTGTGGGAAAGGTTTCAGGCATAATTCCAACCTGGTGAGACACCAGAGGACTCACACAGGACAGAAATTACATGATTGCCCAGATTGTGGGAAAAGTTTCAGTCAGAATTCTTACATGGTGAAACATCAGAGAACACACACAGGAGAGAAACCGTATGAGTGTCCAGATTGTGGAAAAAGTTTCAGTCAGAACTCCTACCTGGTGAAACACCAGAGAACTCACACAGGAGAGAAAGCATATGAGTGTCCAGATTGTGGGGAAAGTTTCATTAGAAAATTCCAGCTCACAAGTCATCAGAGGACACACAAAGGAGACAAACCCTTTGAATGTCCTGATTGTGGGAAACGTTTCAGTAACAATTCCAGCCTGGTGAAGCATCAGAGGACTCACACAGGAGAGAAACCCTTTGAATGTCCTGACTGTGGGAAAAGTTTCAGTCAGAATTCCATCCTGGTGAATCACCAGAGAACTCACACAGGAGAGAAACCATATGAGTGTCCAGAGTGTGGGAAAAGATTCAGTCAGAATTCCCATCTGGTGAAACACCAAAGCACACATACAGGAGAGCAACCTTTTGAATGTCCTATTTGTGGGAAAAGTTTCAGTCGGCACTGCAGCCTGGTAAACCACCAAAGGACTCACACAGGAGAGAAACCCTTTGTATGCCCTGATTGTGGGAAAAGTTTCAGTCATAATTCCAGCCTGGTGATACACCAGAGGTCTCACACAGGAGAGAAGCCCTTTGAGTGTATTGATTGTGGGAAACGTTTCGATTTCAATTCCAGCCTGGTGATACATCAGAGGATTCACACAGGAGAGAAACCCTTTGAATGTCCTGATTGCGGGAAAAGGTTCATTGCAAATTCCCATCTTATGAGACACCAGAGGACTCATACAAGAGAGAAACTATTTGAATGTCCTGATTGTGGAAAAAGTTTCATTAGTGTTTTCCATCTTGTGAGACACCAGAGGATTCACACAGGAAAGAAACCCTTTGAATGTCCTGATTGTGAAAAAAGGTTCGTTGCAAATTCTCACCTTGTGAGACACCAGAGGTCTCATACAGGAAAGAAACCCTTTGAATGTCCTGATTGTGGAAAAAGTTTCATTAGAAATTTTCACCTTGAGAGACACCAGAGGATTCACACAGGAGAGAAGCCCTTTGAATGTCCTGATTGTGGGAAACATTTCCATTTCAATTCCAGCCTGGTGATACACCAGAGAATTCATACCGGAGAGAAGCCCTTTGAATGTCCTGATTGCGGGAAAAGTTTCATTGGAAATTTCCATCTTGTGAGACACAAGAGGACTCACACAGGAGAGAAACCCTTTAAATGTCCTGATTGTGGGAAATGTTTCAGTCGGAATTATGGCCTGGTAATACACCAGATGACTCACACAGGAGAGAAACCCTTTGAATGTCCTGATTGCAGGAAAAGATTCATTGCAAATTCCCACCTTGTGAGACACAAGAGATCTCACACAGGAGAGAAACCCTTTGAATGTCTTGATTGTGGGAAACGTTTCATTAGCAATTTCCACCTTATGAGACATCAGATGAGTCACACAGGAGAAAAACCCTTTAAATGTCCTGATTGCGGAAAAAGATTCATTACAAATTCTCACCTTGTGAGACACCAGAGGTCTCACACAGGAGAGAAACCCTTTGAATGTCCTGATTGTGGGAAGAGTTTCATTAGAAATTTCCATCTTGTGAGACACCAGATGATTCACACAGGAGAGAAACCATTTGAATGTCCTGATTGTGGGAAAAGTTTCAGCCAGAATTATGGCCTGGTAATACACCAGATGACTCACACAGGAGAGAAACTTTTTGAATGTCCTGATTGTGGGAAAAAATTCATTGCAAATTCTCAGCTTGTGAGACACCAGAGGACTCACACAGGAGAGAAACCCTATGAATGTCCTGATTGTGGGAAAGGTTTCAGTCGAAATTATGGCCTGGTGATGCATCAGAGAACTCACATGGGAGAGACCTTTCAAATGTCCAATCTTTGGTCAATACTTCAGGTGTAAATGACCCCCAATTGCACACAAGGAAATCCACATGAGGCAAATGTTGATGAGTTTAGAGAAGGCTTAAATTTTATTTCTGATCTCTCATTGAGAGTGTGGGTGAGAAATTGACTATTTAATTCTTACCTGATGCTTTTTAGTCAACACATCTCAGGATTAGAGCTGTAGGTGGAGAGAAAGAAATGGGAAATATTAGTTTGATGAAGGCTAATTCCCTGTTTCTGATTATCAGCAGAAGATACCAGATATTACCTTTTGCAGAAGTTATGGAATTCCCCAAAAAGCCTTTTCATTGGTGTTTTTTGCATATTTTGTATATTGATTGTGGAATTTCCATGTTTGGAGTTTTTGTCTTCTACCTTGGTTTCCTTCAGATTTTGAGTACCACAAATCCTCAAGTAGTTCTTGACCTACATCTATAACTGGGCCTGCCAATTATGTTTGTATGTTGCAATAGTTTTTAAGTGAGATTACCATGCTGAACTACTCCCTTTCTCCCTATGATGTGCAAGTTATTAAGCAAAACAGTGGCTACCTCAGATATTGGGGAAGCTTTTAAAGGCCTTCCAAAGGCCTCCTGTATCGCAACATTTGGGTGCCCCCATGCCTTTCTCTCCCCCTTAGGGTCACCACAGGCTTTCCCCCAAACCCACTGGATCCCTTCAATCCTTAGGCCTTACTCCAATCCCACCAGGTATCAAAGCCTCCTCGGTACCTTTTCAAAATATCTGAACCTCATCTTGGTGAAGAAGGGCAGAACACGCATCTCTGGGCCAGATGACTGTATTGTGGGAACAGCAGTTATTTTGACTGTTCCTGGGATTCATCTCTGGGCCATTTGGTGGGGAAGCAGCTGCTATTTTGCCATGCCTGCCTCTGGGTCAAAATAGTTGCTGCTTCTGAGTCACTGTCGAGTGGGAGTGGGACAAAGTGTTCTGTTTTGCTACCTTAACACTTTGTAGACCGCATTAATTAATTCTGGGTGTGTTGGTAATGATGGCTGCCTCCTGGATCCCTGGGCCACATGATAAGTGGACAAGTACCCCTTGTGCTGGTATTGTGCTGCAGCTGTCAAAAAAAGCCAATGCAGTCCTAGGCTGTATCACCAGAGGAATAGTGTCAAGACAGCAAGAAGTGATAGAATTGCTTTACACAGTGCTTATGACACCACATTTGGAATACTGTGTCCAGTTCTGGTCGCCACAGTACAAAAGACTTGTTGAGACCCTAGAACATGTGCAGAGTAGAGCAACAAAGATTATAAAGGATCTGAACACTAAATTGTAGGATGGTCAGTTGTGGGAGGTAGGTATCTAGGCTATCCAAGAGAATCGTTAGAAGGGACATGATAGCTGTCTTCCAGTACTTAAGTGTCTACCAGGAAGGAAGGGGGATTGACTTATTTTCTAGGGCACCTGAGGACAGAACAAGAAGTATTGGGTGGAAGCTTGTTAAATGAGGTCCAAACTAGAGGCAAGGAGAAATTTTCTGCCAGTGAGAGCAATTAATCAATAGAATAGCTTGCCTCCAGAGATTATGGCTGTTCCATCATTGGAGAGTTTCAAAATAGACTGGACAACCATATGTGTGGGATGGTATAAGGCTTCTGCCTTGAGCAGTGGGTTGGACTAGAAGACCACCCAAGGTCCTTTCCAAGCCTATGATGTTATATTTCCATGAATTTAGAGGCAGCTTAGAAATTAAGTACAGAGCAGCCCCAGGAATTTGCTTTTGGTACAGGGGCTTTTAAAAAAAAATATCCGGAAAGTTAATAGAAAGTACAAATTCCAAAACAAAAACAGATTTACATATATTATCGCCCCCAAGTTGAGTATTTATAAATATATTTGGAGCAATATTAGTTACCTCCCTTTATCATAAATTACCACAATCATTGTCTCTAAATGTCTGGGATGAAATATCTTTGTTTGATCATTATTAATAAAACATGTTCTTAAGATTTTGTTTGAGAACAATAAGAGAACAATTGTGTCTTATTCCCCAAAATCATATACCTCTTGGTCGATCCATTTTTCCAAAAGAGTCCAGTCCAAATTGTTTTCCAGTTAGATGAAGTAAGTCCGTTCCCCAGTCTTCTGAAGAAAGACTAGTTCATCACGCATCGAATCTGCTAACATCAAATCTGTAGAATCCACATCTCCTTCAGTCTTCTCCAACCAACCCGGAATTTCCAAACTATGGTAAGGGGAATTGAGGGAGTGGCTCTGCTCCTTATGGCAGCTTCTTGGGAAGAGCTCAGTTCACAAAGCCATCCCTTTGTGTGCTCTCATAATCCCAAACGCATCCATCAGTCCCAGAGGAAGGGAACCTCCCAGAGCATAATCCTTCAAATCCTTTTGGGTAATCCACCAGCTAGGTACAACAATTATTTCCTCTCCATGATGCTTGCAGCTAATGACATCCACTGCAAATGGCTTTTTTTCTGACTGTAATACAGATAGTCCTCACTTAACATTTGCCTCGTTTAGTAGCCATTCAAGATTATGAAGGTATTGAAAAAACAGCTTTGCAAGCAATCTTTCCATTTTAAACCATCAAATTGTCCCTCAGTTCTGTGATAGGCATTGGCATGCTTCCCAACCAGCTTAAGACCAAGCAAAGTTCATGGAAAAGACAGAAATAATATCATAAATAGCAGTCAGGTGATGTCTCAATCTCTACAGTGATTCATTTAATGACCAGAGGCAAAGTGAGGTCAAAAGCCTGTTGCAATCAGATTATTTTTCTCTTAGCAGTCATGAATCCTAGCAAAAAAATTGCCAGTCACAATTGTGATCACTAAATGAGAACTAACCATATTCATCCATCATCACCCTGTAGGCTACTTCTTCCTGCAGTTGATAGGGAGGAGGCCAATGGGCAGGAGGGCGTCTGGATTACTTTCCTTTTATAGGGGTCAAGTTGCTATTGCTGGACTAGGAGTGGGGATACCCAAGTTCCAGTCCCTCCTCAGCCATCAAAGGTCAGCCCCACATGATTAGAATTAGAATTCTTTATTAGAGAAGTGTGATTGGACACACAAGGAATTTGTCTCTGATGCATATGCTCTCAATGTACATATAAGTTGCAAGTGATAAGTTATTGTCATAATCATAAAATATATTCATCATGTCATTGTGTCGTGAACAGATTTATCATGTCCTAAGATACATTTTTGTGATAGACATAGAGCAGTTATAAAATTCCAACTAAGCAATCTACAAGTAATACTAGGGTACTAAATAAAATAACAACTATAGATTGTAGGATACAAGCAACAAGTTAATTGTCATACAAATAAGAGAATAGGTAAAAGGAAAGCTGAGAAGGATAATAGTGATACATCCCTACTAGGTAGATTAACAATGTTGAGGAGGTTAGTTGTTTAGCAGATTGATGGCATGGGGTGGATAAACTGTCCTTTTGTGAAGGAATCAAGGTCCAGTCATTAGGATGATCAAAAGATGTCTAACCCTCTTCAGGGCATTTATTCCCTTAAACATAGCTTTACAAACAGCAAAATGCAAAAGCCAGCAACAACATTTCTATTGGCCAATTCTCCCCGTATATCCATCTCCTTCCTTCCTCTTCTTCAGAACATGCTCCCTTTCTCCCTCTCTTGGACCTCTTCCTAAAGCTTATCAAACCAGAAGGCAGTGTTCTACTCATCCTGGCAGTGATAACCAAGAAAACAAGGTCATTCGGGCCAGAACAGATAACAAACAACGAATAAGACAGCAGGACTGGATAGCTTTGAGAAAGGCAGTTTGAAACAGATTATGTCCAGGATGTGAGGGGTCTGTAGTTATTTTCTCAGCCCTCTTTCT
Organism: Pareas carinatus; assembly: GCA_032468095.1. Lineage (NCBI taxonomy): Eukaryota > Metazoa > Chordata > Lepidosauria > Squamata > Pareidae > Pareas > Pareas carinatus. The sequence continues at coordinate 11,348 of JANHFO010004769.1, read as the reverse complement.
GACTCATTTTTTCTGCAGTCTTAATTATCCATTGAAGTCTGTATCTGCTTTAGTTGCAGTGCCAACAGAGGTGCATATTATAGACTCAATGATTCTTTTTTAGAACTGAATCAGTAGCTCTTTGGGCAGTCTGAGCTTCCTGAGTTTGGACAGGAAGAGCATTCTTTGTTGGGCTTTTTTGATGATATTTTTGAAGTTAGTTGACCATTTTAAGTCTTGAGATATTATAGAACCTAGAAACTTGAATGTCTCTACTATTTTTACTGTGTTATCTAGTATTGTAAGAAGTGATAGAATAGAAGGGCTTCTCCTAAGATCGACTATCATTTCTGTAGTTTTGAGTGAGTTCAGATCAAGATTGTTTCTAGCTGACCAGATTCTGTGAGTTGAACAGAGATATCCAGACTCCCTACGTATTGTGTTAGGAGATTTCAATAGTGGTAGCTTAAGACAAGAGCTGTCAAGATACATTCAGCATGTCAACTGTCTTACTAGAGGCAAGAATATTTTAGACCACTGCTGCACAACATTAAAAGATGCTTATCAGTTTTTACTACGAGCTGTGGGACCCCTGGATCGTTGTATGATTAGCTTGTACCTGTTTATAGACAAAATCTTAAAACCATAAAACCATCTATTAAATCAGTGAAGTCCTGAACTGAAGAGGCAAAGTTAAAGCTACAGGCTTGCCTTGATTGCACAGATTAGAATATTCTCAAAGCTACCTCTGCAGACTTGGATGAACGCACAGATACTGTGACATCATATGTCAGTTTTTGTGAAGATCTATGTGTGTGCCAACCAGAAGCTTGCACACACAACAAGTGTTGTTACAGTAACAACAAAACTTGTTGCACAGCTAAACTCAAGCAGTTACATTGCACTAAAGAGAAAACCTATAGGAATGAAGATATCATGCTGTACAATCAGGCCAGGAATGAATTAACAAGGGAGATCAGAGCAGTAAAAAGAAGCTACTCTGAAAAGGTGAGGAGTGTGAAAAACACTTAAAAATATCACTGGCTACAGCAAACCTCTTTCCCATGCTGAAGGGAATTGACAACTGGCAGATGATCTGAATGTGTTTTGCTGTAAGTTTGAGAGGAAACCACTGTCAACTATCACCACCCTCTCCATCTCTGATATACCAACAACAGCCAAGTCTCTTACAACTGACTCCATCCCTCTGGGCCCCCCACCTTTGGTGATCACAGAAAAAGATGTGTGAGATCTACTTCACAAATGAAAACCTGTGAAAGCACCAGGTCCAGACAGGGTAACTCCTTGCTTGAAAGTCTGTGCTGACCGATTGATCCCCATCTGTACCCGCCTCTTTAAGAAATCACTAGAGATGTGCTATGTTCCTTCTTCAAATGCTCTACTATCATCCCAGTGTCTAAGAAACCCTTCATCATGGAACTGAATGACTACAGACCAATTGCTCTGACATCTGTAGTTATGAAAACCTTTGAAAGGTTAATGCTGGCTCACCTGAAAACCATGGTTCTGCAGTTTGCAATTTGCCTACTGAACAAATAGATCAATAGATGCTGCTGTTATTATGGTACTGAACTACATCTTGCAACATCTTGAATCTATGCAAGGATTCTTTTTGTAGACTTCAGCTCAGCATTCATGCCATCACTCTGCAAAAGAACTACCGCATTACATTGATTATAAGACGCCACTGATTATAAGATGCAGCAGACTTGGCTGTGCCGAGCAGGCTACAATAGAGACATCAAAATAGAAAAAAAACGTGTCTTTTAATCAGTGTAATACGGTAATTCACACAACACTGTCTTATGCCCTTAGTACGGCTATATTATTATTATCCTTCTCATCTTTCCTATTACCTATTCCTTTAGCAGTTTATGACTATAACTTTGTTGTTTATAACTTATGATTTATGCTGATTGCTTTATTTAATATCCTATTATGATTTATGCTGATTGCATTTTGGTATCTTATGACTATCACTGAATGTTGTATCTTATGATTTATGATGATTGTATTTTATGATTGTGATCATGATTTATCATTTGCTGCTTGCATGTACACTGAGACCTTAATACACCTGAGACAAAATCCTTGTGTGTCCAATCACACTTGACCACTAAAGAATTCTATTCTATTTTTATTCTATCCATGTGTTTCCAGTCTGAGAAATGTCCCAAAATGGTTCCAGCCAAACCTTTTGAGCTACTTTTAGAGATGTGGGGGTTTTAATTGATGAAATGATGCCTAAAGCCTCTGCAAGATTTGAACACCACTCAGCTCCAAAAAAGGGCAGAAAATACTGTCTACAACCCTTCTGGGTGACATCCCCATTCAAGTAGTTGTCAATCGTCCGGTTGGTCTATACAGCAAAAGAAACTCCTGGAACATTTTTTTTTTTACCAAGAATATACCGTATTTTTCGCACCATAATGCGCACCGGACCATAAGACGCAGGGCGCCCAGAAGCATTTCGCGGGGCAATCCAAGGTCTGGAGACTGGCCTGCAGGCCGACCTGGAGCATTCCCGGCACCCCACGGATGCGCGGAAATCGCTCTGCGGGACGCTCCAAATCGGCCTCCAGGGTGATCCTTTGGCTTTGAAGTGATTTCCGTGCACCCGCGGGGTGCCAAGAATACTTCAGATCGCCCTGCAGGGCGATCCTTCGGCTTTGG
>JANHFO010004768.1:75031-89247 GCA_032468095.1 Pareas carinatus | reverse complement strand
GATGCCTTATATTCCAGCGAGAGGCAAAAATGTAAGTAGGTCTTATTTTCGGAGGATGTCTTATTTTCGGGAAAACATGGTATTACTTCTGTAAACGTGACTTCAGTCCAATTATTTGTTACAATTTATTAAAACCAAGGTTGTTCTTTTTTGGAAGGGAAAAAAGTACCGGAATTCACATCTTTTATTTAAAAAAATTAAACATTCAGTTTTTAACATAAATTTAATTTATTGTGTTTAAGGCAAAATAAGTGCCAGAACAGTGTTCCGGTGCGTTCTATGACAAAAAAAAAAATCTGGTTAAAACTAACATTTTAAAGCAAAGTGATTTCAATTCTAATCCGCTATGAAATTTCAGCAAAGTAATACTCTAAACAAACATAGAGAAGCTTGATTTCCTCCAATTCTTTTTAGATTGCTTGATTTTCCTCAGCATACCTGCACAAAACTGGAGGTAATTCCATGCTGTCTTCCATAACTTCCTCCATATAGCAGAAGAGAAGCCATTTTACAACTCGTTCCCTTAGTGTAGAAGTTGCATTTCCTTCCCAATCATTCTGAAATGATCCAGCTTTCAAAGTTTCTGGTATTTCCAAGGCTGTCATTGCTGATGCTAAACACTGTACAGCAAAACTAACAAATAACAACAATAAATATAAGCACTTGATGAACAGCTCTATTATTCATAGAACATCACCAGTGTTTGAATTCAGGCTCCAATATACTTCTCCCCATGGCCAAAACCACATCAGGTTTAATGAAGATTTCTCCAATTAGAATTGGAATGGTAACTAGAATTTTAAATGGGTATGTAAAATCTAATTAAAAACATATTTGATAAAACCATATTTGGTTAGTTAATGCAGATATAATTGTCAAAAATAGCTAAACTTCTCATCAACTCTGCTAGTCTAGCCAGTGTTCATTTTATCTGGTGAAGACATTAGGTTAGGAAAGATCAAATCAGAGAAGTTACAGATAATGAATGTAAGACTAGAAAGGAGGAGAAAAGTGTATAACCTAAACCATACTATAGTTAATATATCAGGAATATGGCAAATTAAAATGTAGTTTCTTAGTGGCTATATAAAATAGGTGAAATCAGCCATTTTGTTTAGTCAACAAACAATGGTTAAAAAAAGCACAAGAAGCACTATGACACTGTGTAAACCCAGGATGTGTTCCTTACTATCCAATCTGTAATTCAGTATTTCACATGCAGTAGTCCTCAACTTACAACCACAACTGTGTCGAAAATTTCTGTTAAGTGAGACATTTGCTAAATGAGTGTTGCCTCATTTTATGACATTTCCTGCCGTACTTGTTAAGTTCTCCGCTATTCAATAATTTTTAATGTGGTAATAATTTTAACTGCTCCCCTTTTTTATAAAAACAATTTAAAAAATTTTAAGATTCAGGCCTGATTTAATCCCTTTTAATTGTTTTATATTGTATTTGTATTTGTATTTTTGTATTTTAATTTTTCCTGTAAGCCGCCCTGAGTCCTTTGGGAGAAGGGCGGGGTAGAAATAAAATTTGATTTGATTTGATTTGATTAAGTGAATCATCAAAGTGGCTAAGTAAGTGACCAAGTTGTTAAGCGAATCTGGCTTCCCCACTGACTGTTTGTCAGAAGTGACAGTGATCACATGACCCCGGAACACAGCAACTGTCATAAATCAGTTGCCAAGCACCTGCATTTGATCATGTGACCATGAGAATGCTGCAACAATCGTAAGTGTGGGAAATGGTCATAAGTCACTTTTTTCAGTGCCGTTGTAATGTTGGATGGACTCTAAATGAACAGTTGTAAATCAAGGACTACCTGTACAGTATTCTTGTAGTTCTGTCACCCCCTCAAGGTAGTTCGGACTAGGACATGAATGATATATAGACCAGTATTATATTTACGGTAAAGCTTTAATCACAGAATCTTGCAAGTCCGAATATTCTCCCCTCCCACCCTTCCTCTATCTTCATGTGAAAAAGGAAAAGCTTGTCTCAGATGTTTACTCATGGTACATTCTTGGCTGGAGGTCACGCCCCTTTTATCTGACTATTGCCTTGGTAGGAGCTCTTCCTCCTGCCCTTCAAGGCTATTCCCTCTGCCCTCTATATCTACATATATTTTTTAAAAATCTTATATTGAAAACTTCTCATATAACTTCTTTTTAATCAGTTTTAAATAGCTACAAATTGGTTTACATAATTTCTAGCAAAACATTAGTTGAATTTTACCTAAAATATCACCTTAATTATATAGATTAATCAATGATTCAAGCCTATCCAGGATTGGCTAGAAGCTAGCTGTTCAGATCTTATTTTATTCTCAGATATGATACAGAAAATGGCTGAAGCTAAAATGCATAGGTATTAACTCCTACTCATAAAAAGCTTCTCTTCCCAAGTTTTTACAATTTTCCTCTTCCTAACTTAGCTATTTTTGGAACAGGTTTTCTAAGACATGTAAACTGTTAAATGAAAAAGTAGCAGGGGAGGAAATTCCCCTTTCAGTTTGCATTTCTTAGATTCCAATTAGCTTAACGGTGCTGGCATAAATATGCTTGCTCAAAAAGTTTCTGCTGAGTCTCATCAGTTATAAACAATATTCTTGGGTTACAAACTGAATTCACAGAACTCATGAAGTCAATTCCAAATAAACTTCATAATGTAGCATGAAGTGTTGGTTTAGGCTTGTAAGATTGCATCTGATTTAAGTAAATGATTAAATACCCAAATTATTCAAAAGGGGTTTCCATCAGATGGACGGACACATCTTTACTATTCTGAAGTGACTGGCATTAGAATAATGCCAAGATCACTCTCCTCCATTTGTATTACTATTTACGCTAAACAGAACGAATGACTGAAAACAATTTGCTAAATATAAAATCTAGGAGTTTTAATTAAATTTCTAGCACTTGTAGCACAAGAGCAGACCATCTAATAATGTTGCAATGTTTTCAATTACATCTGTCACAATGTTTTGTTGTTAGCCAGAACAAAAAAGATTTGAAACCTCTGAAAGACATGACTTACTTATGCTAGTTACTCCTTTACAATTAACTTACAATAAATAATTGAATATCAAAAGGTTTTATTTTACCTTGATGGCTTGCATACGGAACCTGTAAATATCCTCCAAATTTCCCTGTCCATTGTTATTAAATTTCTTTGGAACAGGACTCCAAGCAATTCAAAGCTTTCCATTTCAGTCTGCCGAAGGTTGAGACTTCGATCTACCAGAGACCAAATTCTGGACCATGTTCGCTGCAGTTCGAACTTCTGTGAGATATTGAGCTCTACTTTTTGGCTTTGACACAGAGCAACCTCTTTAAGACATCTTAACACATAAGGGGTCCGTTCTCCTCGACGTTGCTGAAGTAATAACTGGTAAAGTATATTAAGTAAATTAGTCAGCTCATTGTTAGGAAGGCTCCTTGGGTACTTGGATACTAATCTGGTGGTAATCTGCAGCCTTGAAAAAGGAAACCAAAGATCATTAACAGGAAATGAATGATGAGACATGTTTCAGAAATAAACTAAGTCATATTTCTTTAATGTCTATTTACCAGGCTATGACATCAAAACTATTCTGTGATTTTTGCAAGCGCTCTTGAATCACTTCCCATCCTAATTCAATTCTTCTACGTTTGGATGGTCCTTCTCCATCTCCAGCTTCTTGAGGAGTAACTGCATATGATTGGGTTACCTCCAAGACTTTGATGTCTTCAGTAAATACCTCATTTTTTTAAAAAAAAGACATTTAAAGAATTAAACAGGAATACTGCTACATATTTTACAACAGATATGCAGTATAAAAAATATTAAGACTACAAAATGGGCTATGCATGGCTGCTTAAGTAAACTCCATCTCCAAAATGGTAGCTAAAATATCTTCAGATCATACTGACAAGTTTAATTCCCATGATTTTCTGTAGGTTTTGCAGTAAAGTAAAAACAAATCGTGTATTAAAGTTATCATGAGGCTTAACAAATCAATTTTGCCCAAACACCTTCCACAAAACTAAAAAAAACCTCTGAAAAAGTCAGCTCCCAATAACAACGCAATATCATTAGTCATGCCCGCTAGAATTCTTGAAGACTTTTCTTTTTAATCAGTCAAGAAAAAAAGTTGCTCAACTGTGCAAGATCAAGCAGACTGACATCCCTTGTTACTGCCCTGATGTGGGACTCTGTTAGGTCACACAGAAACCCAAGTTAGAATAACCGTATGAAAGTATGGTGAGTTTACCTGGTGACAAGTATCAGCCATTAACTCAACCAGGTTGTCCTTTGGAACAATACTGCGAGAGCCTGAAGAATATTTTCCTCGGCTGCTAATAAGAGTTATCTCATTAGCTAACAGATCATAGAGGTTGTATAAAGTACTTTGCCATCTTGCTGAGCTGTATGCTCCTGTTTGTACAAGAATTAGAAATTTTGATTTTGTAAAAGAAAAGAATTTAAAAGTTCATTATTAATTACCAACATATGAATGTCTATTAAAATGATTAAACAAAAACTTAAATACCGTATTACATTGATTATAAGACGCCACCAGTTATAAGACGCACCCTTATTTTTCTAAGTTAGAAACAGAAATAGATTTTCCTTTAAATGTAGTGTAGCAGAGGAGATGGAAGACACCCAAAGTGATCTCCTCCCAAGCTGAGGCAGACAGCTGGGGCGTGGGTCATGCTTGCCAGCTAGAGTGGCGGCGTCAGCTGTTGAGTGGATCAGCTGAGGGGGGGAAGAAGCGGGAGTGGTTGCAGGTAAGCATTTCCCCAGTTTTGGATACATTGCTTTGCTTTTTTTTTCTTCTCTTGCCTGCGGTGGAAAGAGCCTCCTTCCTGTCTCGCTGGCTCCCTTCCTCCTGCCTCGCGTGGGCTTATTTGAGGGCGCATTACAACTTTCCCTTCTGGGGCAGAAGGCAAGTTGGGGTTCCCCTGGTGGAGCAGAGGCAGCGCAGCTCTTCTGGCTGAGCCGAGCTGAGCAGTAACGACAGAGAGTAAAAGTTCAGGGTGGGCGAGGGAAATACCAGGCAGTCACCGAGATTGAGCAGAATGCTGTTGGCAGGCGTAGAACCTTACTTTCTCCCTCTCAACTGGTCCGTGGGCCGTGCATGCGTCAGCTGTTTGGAGGTGGTATGCAGACCAGCTGCGAGGGGGAAAGTAAAGCTGAGGTCCCCGACATTTTCTCCCAAAAAGAGCAAATTGATGCATCCAAATTCGGAGAAATGCTTACCAGCAACCCTTCCCGCTTTCTCCCTCTCAGCTGGTCCATGCACCGCCGCCAAACAGCTGACGCCACTACCCCAGCTGCCAGGTATGCCCCGTGCCCCAGCTGGAGACCACTCCGAGAGGAGACCCCTCTGGGTCTTTTCAACCTCCACCCTCTACAGCAGGATCAAAATGAATTCTTTTTGAGGACATTTTAAACAACAAGCATACCCTTTACCATTGAATATAAGACGCACCCCGAATACGGAGACACCAAAATACAAAAAACCTGCGTCTTATAATCGATGTAATACAGTACTAAAGCAAGCAATACTGTGAAAAATTATGACTTACAAAAATAGATAGACAATCTCAGATCAATTCTAAATCAAGCAGGATTCCTTATGATTAGATGTACAGAGAGTCTATTCAGTGTAACGGTTAAGGCATCAAGCTAAAGAATGGGAGACCATGAGTTCTACTCATTCTTTAGGCATGGAGCCAACTAGGTGACCTTGACCGTCACTGTCTCTCAGTCCTAGGAAGTAGGCAATGGCAAGCCTCTTCCAAAATCTTGTCAAGAAAATTGCAGACTTTAGACAGAGGCAGATCCCTACTGCATAGATGGTTTGCATTATCTTCTTCCAAAATACTTTTCATTTTAATCTGATGATTTCCTGATCATCTCTCTTACAAAACATTAACCAGGATCACCATCAAGTTGACCAGGTTGACCCAGAATCCCTCCCCAAAATTTCTAATACCAACATACAAAAATTACATAAAGCCCTGAAGAATTCAGTCCAAATTATTTCAAAGCTTTCCATGTACCTTCTTCCTGAGTTTTAGCTCCATTTGGATGATGAACACAAATCTGAAACTGAACAAACTGAATGATCTGCTTCTTCAAAGTATCTTTTGGTTTGTACTGAGCCCATATAAAAATCACGATTGGTAGAATTTCCTCCCCTGTTTTGCAAACTTCCATGCGGTAATTCATTGCATAAATGGGGAAAAATACATTAATGGCTGCAAATATGTGGTCGAGGCCTGCAAGATTTCTTTCTTGCCTGCAATATAAATAAGGCATATTTTTATCAGATGCTGAAGAATCCAACCAAAGGATCTATGATGAAGCTTGGAACTAAATATATTTTGTTTGTTTCCCTTTCTCTATAGCAGCAGACATCTCATACTATACTTTAACAATTATTACTGTAATATCAGCATTATCAGAATCCAGAGGAATCATAAAACCTTTCAAGATTAATTATTAAAAACTGCTACTGACAGATCAGCAGTTTCAAATAATTCCATAGCTATCTAAAGTCACTCTTTATTGTCATGAAAATAAATGTGCCAGTAAATTTTCAAGTATAAAACTACATTCTACCTTTCAGAAAAGATCAAACAGCAAATGTAGTGCATTCTGATTTCAAAAGAAGCTTTTTATAAACTACTTCATTAGACCAAGCAAATATAAAGACTACAATTCTTCATAAGTAGAAGTAGACTTTAAAGATATTTTATTTCATAAAGAGTTCCAATTATTAAACTTTAAATTTGGGAACAATAGAAACGTGAGAAACAGACTAATTACAAAAAATGGAAACATTTAACCTATCAGAATGATGCAGAAAATATTTAAATGTTAATATGAACTCAGCAGTTATCAGATTAATGGAAAATTAACTTCAAAAGATGTTTTGTAAGATATCATTTTACATTCAAATTTGATTCAGCAAAAGAAAATGGTATTTACCTTGCACGATGTATAACTTTTGAGAAGAAGTTCAAAATATCTGAATTGAACTTGTCAGTTTGGAAACAGAGGCCTTTAGTTAATGTATATATTATTCTACCCACCGAAACTTTGTTAACATCTCCAGAAGGATTGAGAAATAATTTGAAGTACAAATTTTGGAGATCTAGAGGACCAATCAAATTAACTAATGAGGTTATTAATAATTGGCAACATAACTAAACATTCTGCATGCTTTTAGCTATTCATTCTTGTATGTCAGAGATGGATAATTTATGTAAAAGAATTGCATTTTGTTTATATTTAGAACTCTAGGAGTTACAAGAACAGATGCAGTGACAGAGTAATGGTACTATAATGTGGAGTCATACATATTTTGGTTGTTTGAAAGCAATTCTAGGAAGTAGCATACCCAGTGACCTTTATTTGAGCAAAGGAAAATTTCTCTGAATTTTAATAGAGTCATTTCAATTAATAAAACCAGATTAAAATCTGATTAAGAAGTTTATCATCAAGAAAATATTATTGTTTAGGATAAGCAGCTCTTTGAATCCAAAACAACAAAAATTTTGTATACAACTTTCAGAAGCCTCTGAAGGCATGGAAACTGTCCATGATAGTACCAAAGCGCTGTTCCTCCTTTGAATAGAAATAGTTCCACATATCCAAGTATCATACTTAAAATGTTTAGATGTAACTTATAAATTAAAAACATCCAAGCAATATTTATTAATTTAATAAATTAAATTAAGCAGAACTCTCAGAAAAGATAAAAATAAAAACTGGGAAAGGATGCCATTCAAATACAGAGGTAATTAACAGAAGATAAGTATTGTTTTTGGTTAGTAGAAAATCAATCTCTCCCAAGCATTAAATTATGCAGTCATAATATTCAAACTTTGTTCTCCATATGGTAGTGTTAGTTCAATACCAATTTAAGGAAGCCAGAGTCATAATGCCTCAATTTGGATAAGAGGTTAGCCCAGCACCTGGACTTCTTTTTTCAGCCTTGGACTTTGAGAATTTCAGCTTCTCCTACCCTTCTGACATCTACAATCACTAAAGTACACCAATAAATGTGAAATCTACAAAAACTGCAGGAATGGCATTATTGAAAGTTCAACCATTGCTAACCATCAATAAGTTTTGGGACAACTGCTTATTTCCTGAGAAGGGTCCAGGTGTTATTTTCCACTGAATGCTATTCAAGACCTTGACAGTTATTTGCACAGCTATAATCCTGACTCGTTTTAATTGACACGGTCCTGTTTTGCTTGGTATGACACACAGCTATCATTTTTTCTGGGCTACCACAGAAGGTCACCAGTTTTATGAGTTCAGAGCCACTTGGCTCCTAAGCATTTCCACAAGTCTAGTCAATATCGGATAGGAGACACATCTGCCTACCTGACCACTGTTGTGGAGATATTTCACACCAATATTTCCTCACTTTAAGAATATCCTTAAGTAATATGCTATTACAATCGGCCCCATAAATAGTATATCTTGATGACTCATTTATTGTGTTTATTACATAATTCAGAAGCTCTTGACATTTTATTCTGGGGGCTCCTGTGTAGAAGCAAAAGATAAATATGAACTTTTAGCAACACAGAAATAGTATATGTATGTTACATCTGAAAAAATCTACTATATCTGCAAAGGTTAAAATAATCATGTTCTTTAGGTGTATAATTAATATTTCATGGGATGGAAATATGAAATCACGTCCAAAATCTTTTCATACTACCCAAACAAAATAAAAACAATAATTTATGCACCTTCGCAAAGTACAGTATAATTCTTGGTTTAATAATTTAACTGTATTAATATTTTTTAAATGATTCATATTTGACCTTAAAAATAAATGGCGATCTAGACATTTCATCTTGCCAACATTAAGGGATGTCTTTCTTTCTTTGAATTGGCTAGATTAGAGATTCTAGCCAGTTTCAACAATATATTGACCAATGCACAGAATGGTTAGATACTGCAGTTTTGTTTTAGAGTTCTTAAACTCTCAATTTATCTAATGACACTATGATTCTCTCAAGGAGCAATCCACATATCACTCAATTTATGAAAAGGGGAAAATTTAGAATAACAAATGAAAAATCCATGTGAATGCTATTTTAATAACAATCATGAACTACATTCCTGTCAATTCTTGCCACAATCTTCCTGCAAAACTATATTTTACCAAAAGAGAAAAATGTGTAAGCGCTCCCAAACTGCCAAAAAGGCAAGCATACTTTTTCAATGTATTACAGCATCTTTTTATCCATAGGATACTCAATATATCATCTTACTACCAACAAGATACTCAAGGCAATTAAGTCTAAAATAAAATACAAACAAGCATAAATCGTTGCAACTGGCACAATCTCCATTAATTATTATACAACAGATACTGTCTCAAGTCTTTACAGAAAAGACACTCACTTTTATTGGCACACATGATGAAATACTTAACCAAGCTACTGATCTGTGTCATCTTTTTCTGTCGTGTTGCTTGGGTTGATGCAGAGGTATTTGATTTTGCTACTCTGACACTTTCAGTCTCTTTCTGAACATATTTCTGCAAAAACCTCCAAAAACAATAGACACTGTCAATAGATACATAAGCTAATTAAACAAAAATTCAATCACATATTTCAGTGTAAGTTATTCAATACTATCAGCTCCTTTACCATTACGGTTGCATGTTGTGACAGCAGTTAAGCAAGATGGCCTCAGTTAACAACTTCACTCCATGCTCTCTCTAATGTGTCCATTAAATGAGCATGTGGATTATTAAGTGAACAATGAAGTGTCTCAAAATTGAGAAGGCCCTTGAAGACCTAGTGCAGGGTAATGCTCAAGGACTCTCCCAGAAACCCTCTACTCCAGTGGTTGCCAACCTGTGGGCCCTGCTCCACTAGTGGGCCACCTGAAGATCTGGGTAGGCCGCCAGGGGTCTGCTCAGTCAGCAGGAGTGCCTGTAGTTCGGCCAGCACAGCACCCGAAGATCGACCGGTGCGGTGTCCAGAGGCCCAGAGTTCGATCTGCGGGGCTCCAGGAAGCCTCTAATTCGGCCTGCGGGTGCCTGGAGATCGACCCGCAGGGTGCCTGGAGGCACACAGATCGACCCGTGCAGCAGCAGGACTCAAGAGCTTAGCCAAGCCAGCGAGCAAGTGAGGAACGAGTGGAGCCAGAGAGGTATGTCTGTCTTTCTGTGTGTGTGTGTGTCTGTCTTTGTCTCTCTGTCTCTTTCTCATTTGCTCTCTCTGTGTCATTCTGTCTCTTTCTGTCTGTCTGTCTGTCTCTTATTCTTTCTCTCTCTTTCTCTGTCTCTCATTCTCTATCTTTCTCTCATTCTCTTTCTCTTTCATTCTCTCTTTCTCCGTTTGTTATAATTTTTGCTATAACTAAATAAGCTTTTTAAATTTTATTATATTAAAAAGGTGCCTTTTATATTAATAAAATGGAAGTTTTCTGACCATTATTTTACAAATGTATATACCTTTTAAAAAAATTCATATTGGTGGGCCTTGGGATTTCAAATTGTGAATTTGGTTGTCCCCGAGGTCAAAAAGGTTGGCGACCACTGCTCTACTCTTGCTTCCTGGTCAATGGGTCCCCAAAAGGCTTTGTCTTTCCCCATGGGATCTCTGAAGGCGTTTTCTCCCTTCCCAACAGGTCCACACAGGCCTTAGACCTGATTCCCACCCCACCAGAGAATTAAATCTCCTAATCCATTCATTTGGGGAGCAACGGCTAGAAATTTTCCTTAATGAGAAATGTGTATTTGTGCATGTGTGTTTAGACCATCCACTGCAACAGAGGGTGTCCATGTTAATTTTTTCTATTTTACTTTGTTTAGATTTTTATTCCTTTTTATTTTGATGCTTTATTTCTGTCTTTTATTGTATGCCACCACAATCCTTTGGGATCAAGATAGGCTATAAAAACCATTACCAGGAAAAATTCACCGGTGAAGGGAGACTCAGATGACCATTTCTAGTTTATGCTGTCCTCAGTCTAACATGAAAACCATTGTTGTCAATAATCTTTGAATTCTGGCACAAGTGATCTAAATGATTTCTTCCACTTCTATTATTTTATTATTTATTGGGGGGCAGATGCTTTGAATCTTGGCTGTTGTTTTGATACACAATATATAACTTACTTGAATACAGCATCCCAGTTCATCTGTTTTCCATGTTTGGAATCAGAATTCTGATCCAGCTGCTGAACTGTTTCTGGATCACAGATAAGACGCTTGAACTTCTCAATTTCCCTCTGCATTTGTACAGAAACGCAAAATATATACTGTGTATATATATATATATACACACACACGCACACACTTAAGAAAAAAGGTGCCGGAGCTCACATCTTGTTAATCTTTTATTAAAAAATTATATATTCAGTTCTTAACATAAATGTAATTTATTGTATTTAAGGCAAAAAAAGTGACCTTGCTGCAATGTCAGATTTTTGAAAAGGAATTAAGCTTACCTTTCTTTCCATAACTTTGTCACTTCCAAGCTGATGACAGCAAGTCAATAGATTATGAATTGCAAGACTCATGGTTCAACTAAGTTGTTGTGAATGCACATCCAATAGAACCTACGTTTGGAAAATGTCAGTAAGGTTAGCAACAAAATATAATAACTTCAATCCATTTAAAATATTTGAGCTAGCAAAAGGCATTCCAAATAAATATCCATTTTTTCACCAATCTGATTTTTCTTCAAAATGGGATATTTGAAGAAATCATGTATCACCCATATCATGATAACCCATTTCTTATAAAGATTTAAGAAAATTTAAAATAAATATTTAATTATTTTTTTTGTAAATAGATTTTATTATTTTCATATTTAAACAAAAAACAATGTGCTTACATATTTCCACCAACATCACCCCGCTGGACATACAATTCAAATTTGTTTCATCAATACTTATCATGTTCATTAATATTATTTCACACCTACTCCTTTTATAGTTTATAGTTTATAGTTTGATTTTTCTTTCTTAAATATAATCATCTTTTCAAAAACCTGTTGCCTTTTTTCTCTTGCTTCCAGTTTGTTAATGTAGTTATCCTTACTATAATCTTTTGTCTTTGTCTTTTCTTTACTTGTACTTGTTTCCTTTTATACACATTTCCATACATTCATCTAGAAGTGTCATTATCATTTCATTCCTACGTTTTAATATTTGTAGAATCATTTTTATTTTTTATAGCTTTTCCTCTATCTTTACTTAGCGTCCTAGACTTTCACTTCTTTAGAGGTCTCAGTATTATCCTTTCTCATTAGAATCAACAAAATGCAGCTGCAATGCGAGGTCAAAGTTAGGTTTCACTTTCCACTTTCACTTCCCCTACCACATTCTTTTTTTCTTTTTAAAATAAATCCCACACAGTTTTAGCAAATTTACTGTTCTGTGTTATAGAGGCAGTAACTTTTCAATTTTAGCATGGATAGAAATTCATTTCATCTCTAGATGATTAATTTCAGTTCAAAGCTTTTTTTTCATAATCAATCCCTTCCGTTTTCAGTCAACATTTTTTTTCTTCTCTTTCGGATGTTAATTTTTTTTAGAATTTCTTTTAATCAAGTAGCATAATCTTTTGGTGTAGATGTTGATTAAAGGCTTTTTTGCGGCTTGTTTCCAAGTCGTTTCGATTTTTGCTTCTGGCTCATCTGCGGCTAAACACTGCAAGCCCCCAGCACAGCCAGGCAAACCTTTTGAGTTTTTTTTACCAATCCCAGGGAAGTCGCCACCTACCCTGGGACTGCGGAACACTCCTCTCTTCGTTGCCTCTTTGGGGCAACTTAAGTTCGGCTCCAGGAATGGAACCGGACCGGTCTACCTGCTGTCAGGCAGTTCAATTCAGGAGCCTCCCGAATCTGCTGCCTTGGTGCCACGCTGTCCACCAGAAATATTCAAAATATTTTTATCTACTACACATATTTTCTTAGTAATTATTATTTCCTATTATTTGACAGATTCTAGACAACAGGCAAACCCTAAATTTTTATCTACATTGCTAAAAATCTTTTTTATACCTATGATACAGCTTTTATAAAAGTGAGCAAGCATTGTTTGTAATCTTTGAAGTTTTAATTAGAAATTCAACTCTGTAGAGGACCCTGAGTTCTCCTTGGTTGTAGGGAGATTTGCTGGGTACAAATCCAATCTGTAAAGGAAGTCTAGTATCAGATCAATAGATTTGTCTTTAGGAGAAGAAACAAAATTGTAAGAAAGCAGGGATGAGCTCAGATTTGGCTGTCCCTCTCTGCAGGTCCTCTGGTGACTTCAGCTACTGATATAAAGAATTACTTTTTTAAGGAATTTCTGTTCTGAGACAGACGTAGTGCAAATCCAGGACAAAATGGGGAACAAAAGACATAGTCATAATGATGGTCAAGATCAAAGAGATCGTCAAGGGTCAGAAGAAGTCAAACAAAAGAGAAAGGGTTGGGTCAAGTGGTCTGAACAAAAGAATTGCAAAAATTGATGGCACTAAAAAGCATATACCTATTGCTTTGATTAATTTACAAAAATGGTTCTCTGGGCATTATAAACCATTGCTTAGTCATTAAGAATAAACAAATCATGCCTAACGTATTAGGTATTCAATGTATTAATATGTCATTTTCATTCATATGGCCACTTTGGTGTATTCCTATTCATATACTTGGCAGAATAAGAGACAAAGACAACATTTGTCTTAAACTCAAATAATATAGATAGGGTTTGAAAATCACACTAAATCTTAATGTGGGTTATCTAATTTTGATTTAGCATACTATGTGAAGTTAATGTTTTTTTTGTATATGGCTATTCAGTTCCAATAGCTATGCAAATCTATAAATTGTAGTCTGCCGCGTAAGTCATGCCATAGTTATGTGATTCTATGGGAATACATGAACTCAATCCATAATTTAATCAAAGCAGGAAATTATGGAACAGAGGGGGGAGACAAAGGAGAATTGAGACAAGCAAGTAAAATCTAATTATCAAACAAAAAGGAGGGAGGAAAGTAAAATATGCTAACTGTAGAGTTTGTTTGTTTGTTTGTTTGTTTATTTAAATTTTTATACCGCCCATCTCCTCGAAGGGACCCAGGGCGATATACAGCCATATAAAACAATTGAAACAAAACAACACATATTAAAAGAAAATTTAAAAATAGCATAGTTTCAGTGGCTAATTTAAAACCGCAATATAAAACCAAT
>JANHFO010004768.1:58790-74931 GCA_032468095.1 Pareas carinatus | reverse complement strand
CTCTCTCTCTCTCCCCCACCCCTCTCCCTTCCTCCTTCTTCCTCTCCCTTTCCTTGTCATCTCCATCTCCACCTCCACCTCCACCTCCATCTCTATCCTCATCCCCATCTCCATCTCTATGTCTGCTTTGCTGATGTCCCTTTGGAAGCCAAAATGTTCTTTGTGAATGTGTATACATGTGTCTCTGTTAGAGAAAACAAGCAAGCAGACATTTTACTTGAGCAAGGATTGGTCAAGCAGGCTTTGTCATTATAAGAAAAAGAAGTCCAAGGGCACAGTCTCATGACTGATACGTAAGGCAGAAAAAAATTACTGAGACTGGCAAACAATGGACAGATTAAGAGACAGTCACCTGTCAAATCGTTAACTCTATACTTTCACCTCACTGTCCTCTTTGGTACATGAGGTGCTGACGTGTCAGCTTTATTGACTTCAAACTTTTCACTTTCTTCATCAAATCTCCAGTCTAATCTCTCCAGACATCATTGGGCAAAGGATATTATTTGAAAAAGCCAGGCAGAACATTAAAAGTAATTTCTATGGCAAACATGGATTGACTTTTTTCATTTAATATTAATTTGCAAATTATCTTCTCCAGCAAGACTGCATCATTCACCCGATTAACCAAATAATGCTAAAATAAAGAGAAGACAGGAGGAATACCACTCTATTTCCTTGTTCATAAAGTCATAACCATTGCGGGAAAACTCTTGATTCTTGCAATAGACATTCTGAACTGCTTTTTGCTCTCCTTTTTGCTCTCTACAAATGTTCAGGTTTACCAAGTAGATCAGATAGGAAATATGACCAGATCACCTTATTCTATTTTATTGTAAGATTGCATTAATAGAATTTTGCAAGTATGAAAGTAGAATACCCCCATCTCCAAGAAATTAGGGACAGTCCTTATAATACCACTTTATAATGCCTTGGTAAGACCACACTTGGAATATTGCATCCAGGTTTGATCACCACAATATAAAAAAAGATGTTGAGACTCTGGAAAGTGTCCAGAGAAGAGCAGCAAAGATGACTGGAGGCTAAAACACAGGAACAATGGTTGCAGGAATTGGGTATGTCAATTCTAATGAAAAGAAGGGCTAGAGGTGACAACAGCAGTTTTACAATATTTGAAGGACTGGCATAAAGAAGAGGGAGTCAACTTATCCTCCAAAGCACCTGAAGACAGAACAAGAAGCAATGGATGGAAACTAATCAAAGAGTGAACCAACCTAGAACAAGGGAGAAAATTCCTTAGAGTTAGAATAATTAATCAAGAATAACTTGCCTCCAGAGGTTGTGGGTGCTCCAACACTGGAGGTTTCTAAGAAGAGATCGGACAATCATTTGTCTGAATTTGTATAAAGTTTCCTGCATGTGCAAGGGGTTGAACTAGAAGATTTCCAAGGTCCCTTCAAACTCTGTTATTCTATTATTATGACCCTCTTGTCCCACCCATTATTTATTTATTTATTCATATTTATATGCCGTCCCTCTCCAAAGACTCAGGGCGGCTTACAATAAACAATATAAAAATTTACATAGATAACAACAAATTAATAAATTTAAATTAAAAGTAGGAATAGATAAAAATAAACAGAAAACAACAATCATACACCATGCATGCATTATCCAGCTGTTGTTTCTTATCTGACCGTTCTCTATGCAGAATCTCTGGGATCAGTCTCCAAGGTCATTCTCACATATCATTGCAGCCAGATTTGCTTATACCTATGCAGCTATGTGAGTTATCATATTGGTTTGCATATTTTATTTTATTCTAATCTATCCTATTTTAATAAAGGGCAAGTGGAAGGGAGGCACCCCAAAAGGTTATAACTGAATCACAAGTGACACTTTTGCTATAATTTGTGGATTGAGTGTCATTAGAGTGTTAGTGTTAAAGCTCAGGGGCATTATGGCTTGTCATGGCGTATCAGACTGAGGAAGCTTTTAATATGTGGATTATGTATGCATTAAATGGTACTCTCTCTCCTGCCTATTATGTCAATAGGATTTTGCATAGCTAAATAATCCTCCAGTGTATTGTGTCATGCATGCACAATGGAAGTCTGGGAAAACTCCTGCTTTCCAAATGAGCAATTTTAAATTATGAATGTGGAGCATCCTTCTTTCTAAGCAGTTGGCAAATAGGACAATATCACCCACATTGCAGTCCGCCTTCTACTCGTCACTAGGGCATACTGCCACTTCCACTTTGCTTTGAACGAAGATATCTAATTGGCTTGGTCAAAACCAGAAGGCAAGATCTTCTTAATACCTGCGTAGAAGATGGAACTTCAGCAGGTCAATTCTGAATTGGGTTATACATGAAAACTGTCATTGAAACAGCAGACTTTTATTGCAGGAAGGAATGTTAAAGCAACAGTAATGAAGATACAGGGAAAGAAATGTCATCATATGCATCTTACACCCAAGCATGGCCACACATGGCCACCAACAGCCACCCAATGGCCAGGCAACCACTCTGTTGGCAACTAAAATTGCATTAGCAATTCATAATTGACTATCCCTCGTAATTTTTCCATGCTGTTATTTGCTGTCGCAGTGTCCTAGCAGGAGATTTATTTTTATTTTATTTTTTTAAAAAAGCTATTTCACTAAGTGAAACTCATTTTACAGTATGAAATTATAGTCTGCTTGTAAGAGAAAGTGCTCCTGGGAAAGAAAATTTAAAAAAAGCCAGACCTTCTGCCCTCTTAATGAGTATGTGAAGTATCAAATTAAAAAGTGCTAGACGTTTATCATAGCTCAGCAATCGCTGAATGAGAAAGAGGTTTCCCTTTCACTGAGCAGTGAGGACGTGACCTGAGGCTGATAAACAATCATCGCTGGAGCCATATCTGATTTAGAACCAGCATAGTGCATCAGCTAAAGCAATCTTCTCCAATTGTTGCTTCAATCAATAATGTTCAAGAGAGCGCAGTCTGGTGGGGAGGTCCATAGCAAAGCGGTTGCAGAATGCATTGTTTATTTATTAGTTTGTTTGTTTATCATTTAATTCATTGGCCACCCATCTTACCATAAGGTAATTCTGAGTGGGCTTACACTCAAAAGACATATAGATATCAAGACATGCATAAACTTGAATGACAAGGGAAAAGAAAGTAGGGAATAGAGGGGGAGATGGAAAAAAGGAAGAGTAAGGAAAGGAGGAGGAGAAAGAGATAGAAGAGGGAGAAAAAGGAAAAGAGAAAGAGAAAGAAGAATGAAAGCAAAATATGAGGTTTCCTAATGAGATCCCTTGCAACCCCTCCTGAAATCTTATTCTTTATTATTTGAAGAAAAAATGATGTAAAAGGTCAAAGATTTTTCACCCTACAACAATCATTGTGCAGGCAATTCGTCTGAAGAATTAGCCTGCATATAAAATAGTAGAGGCAAGCTTTCACATTGGACAGAGGCAACATGATAGCTGAAATATCTTTTTTATATTTTAGGGTATTTTCATTGAATACAATTGTTTTCTTTTGTCTAATGGAAGCAGTCTATCTCCACCACAAAGATTTTGAATTTATGACTAAATTGTGAAGAATCCATTTATTGTTTTATTGAGCTATGCTTCTGTATGTAGTATTTCTGGCACTGTTGACAATGCACAGAGTTGAAAGGTTAGCAGAAAGATGATCAAAAAGAAGGCTATAAATAATGTTTTAATAAATAAATGTATGCTATGACACACGTCCTTTAGAAAATACAACACTTCGTGTGTATACAAAATATCCATACATAACTTATAATATTACTATATGTTTTTGTATCATTGTCACCTTCTATTAAATGCAGAAACATTCAGAATCCACTTCCATCAAGTCAGGTGTTCCATTTTAATTACACAATCTTTAATAATGCATTGTAGATTTGTTTACATTTAAACAGAAAATATTTCTGAAAACATACCATAAATTATTAAATATATTGAATGTCACTTCCTATACGAAGGCATTTGAAATTATTTACAAAATATAAAATACAGTGAAAGTATATTAAAAACTACCTAAGCATATACATTGGAGAAAGAAGGGGGGGAGGAAATTCTTTTTACAAAAACTGGTAAAACATTTCATACATAGAAAGTGTTTGAAGTAAAACGAGGAATTTTATGTATATATCTTCATTTACAATCAAACACAGATTTGTAAAGTGCCTCTAAAACAAGAACATATATCTTGATATTAACAAATGTTAAACCTTTTTTGTTTGCATAATGATGCACGGATTAGAAAAAAATGTTTCTCTTTTCAGGTTATTTACAACAAGAAAAACTTTTAGTCACATGCAGAGCATTTATATTGGAAAGTTCAGATTTAAAAGAATATGCAGAGCACTGTACAGGAGAAGGCTTTGTTCCAGCCTGCTTACTGGTAAGTAACATATCTTTTTAAAAGAGATTATTCCTCTTTATAATCTCTTAAATCTTGCTATATTTTTCCAAAGCATCTGGGATAATTAGTATTTAATCTAGTTGGTTAATTTATTGAATACATAGGCTGCCCAACTCCAGAATGACTCAAAGTGGCTTCACGGAAATAGAAGACAACAGTTGTGAGGGAACAAAGCAACTTTGTTCCGCATCATTACCTGTTTAAAAGGGCACACCCAAACACTATAAACCAAGGCTTAGGGGGAAAGTCAAATTTTTAGGGATCACTTCCAAATGGGTAAGGTGGGAACTGTACCAATCTCTAGTGGGATGCTGTTCCAATGAGCTATTATTTTGACAGTGAAGATCCAATGTCTTAGCATCAGGGATGAATGTTGAGGACTAGCAAACAGGAGCAATCTTACCACTAAATCCATCAGCCCTGTAACTAGCCCTCCCTCGAATTCCTACCATATCACATGTAGAGAGTTTAGGAGATGACCCCGTCACAATTATGCAAGAACCTTTGACCTAGGCAAAGAGGACAGAAACATTCTTTTAAGTTCTGAAAAGTACATAATATGATTGATTAGAGTTATGAATGCACCTAATACGTACACGGCATAAGGAATGTACTTTATGGTTATGTATCTTATAACTGTAATCATCATTTGTCAATTATAGCCTTATGATTGTAACCACAGTTTGTCAATTGAAGCCTGTATGTAAGTATTGAGCATGGACACCGTAGACAAATTTCTTGTGTGTCCATGAATAAATAATTTCTATTCTTTCTATAATATTTAGAAGCAGTTCACAAAAATGCCCCCCTGATTCATTGGAGTATAAGAAGGAGAAGAGAGATAGCACAATAAGATTTGCAAGGTTCTTTTATTATAGGGACATATTTATAGTTTTCATCTGAAGTTGATTTTCTGGTGTGCTTCATGTCCTTGATATCTTCCTGTCGGTACATGACACATACCTGTCTTGTCTGACTCCCATCAAAGCTTCCCTTAAACTCTCCATCCTTCAAGGCCATCAGACCTATCCAATCCATGCCTGCACCCATGCTCAAGCCCCTGCCTTCACCATACCCAGGCCCTTAGGACCTAAAAGTCAAGAGAGCTAGTTAAGACGGAACTCGTTAATATAGACATATACCTCACAGAGGGGGCACGGTGGCTCAGTGGTTAAGATGCTGAGCTTGTCGATCAGAATGTCGACAGTTCAAATCCCTAATGCCACAAAATAGAGTGGACTCCTGTTACTTTCCCCAGCTTCTGCCAACCTAGCAGTGCGAAAGCATGTAAAAATGCAAGTAGAATAATAGGAACCACCTCAGTGGAAAGGTAACAGTGCTCCATACGTCTTAAGCGTTTAGTCATGCCGGCCACATGACCATGGGGATATCTTCAGACAGCGCTGGCTCTTTGGCTTAGAAACAGAGATGAGCACCGCTCCTAGAGTCAGACACGACTAGCATGTATGTGCGGGGGGAACCTTTACCTCTTATACCTCATAGTCATTCACACTTGTGACAAATCCCATCTAGAACACACAAGGTTAAAGGTTAGGCCAAATGACTGACATCAGCCCATCCCAAACAAATTAAACTAGGGCAGAAAGTAGGCCAGTCCCCAAAGAACCATGCAGCAAGGGGTAGTCCATCTTCTGCAGATCCCTCTTCAGCACATTGCATCCCAGAGAGACCCAAGCCCCTGCTCAAGAGGTACTACTAAACTACAGTTTGCCACAAAAATAGGGTAGGTGTTTGATGTTTCTAAATTTTTTGGGGGAAGTGACATTTTTGCAGTGTTTTATGATATAGTTTAATATTGTTCTTTCTCTTCTCAGTCTCTCTTTGGAAAAAACTTAATTACCATATTGAATGAGTACATAGCAATGAAATCAAAAGGTAGGTATGGGTAAAGAATGGGAGACGTATGCCACATTTTACTGCTAGCATTGGTTTGCTTTGACTATATTGAGAGAATATTGATCTTATACAATTACATGTATGTATTTATTGAATCATAAGAAGCATTGGAATCATGCTTTTTAAATAAATTTAACATGGCTTAAAGATACAGGTAGCTCTTGATCTACGACCACAATTGGACCAGAATTTCCATTGCTAAACAAGGCAGTTATTAAATGAATGGTTGTAAATCAAGTACTATCTGTAGTTATGAAGTAGAAAAAAGCATATCAATTAGAAAAATAAAATTAAATAACATTGATCAACTGTGAGCAGCAGAAAGGAAAAGGGTCTCGATCGCAATCACATTAAGTGAAAAATACAAAAATAAATAGAGATCAAATATCAAATAAATATTAGAACGTATAGTTTTTTGGTTGATTAACTGATTTTCTACTTGTAATATCTTCAAAACTTTTACAAAATTATATATATATATATATATATTTTTAAAGGAGCAACAAATGACGTTCCAGCAATGATGTCATCTTTATGGAAGAAGTTAGATTATACGCTTTCTCAAATCAGGTAATTTGAATTTAGTGCAAATAGTCTGTAAATCTGACGCTGCTTATATTTTTGTTATTATTGAGAATTCAGTATTCACATGCTTTCTTGATACTGCAGTCTCTTTCATATTGATGTCCCATGGACAGCCCTAACTTGTTGAGTGAAACTAACGTGATTCTTGTTAAGGGCACAGTAGCGGGGAACAGTAGAAACTGTCCCTTCTCCAGTACTACTAGCAAATATGACTCCATTAGCAGAAAAATACATAATTGGATGCTATCGGTTATATTTTATAAAATCATTAAGATACAAGTATATTGAAGAGGAATTTTACTTGTATAAGAATATACTGTATATTTATTGAAGGTTATAATTGTTCAGTATATGAATATTATTAATGTTTTTGATGATTATTTTTGTTATGTTAACCATATTCATATACGACAGGAATGCTAGCTACTCGGTTGACAACTGAAATGGTGTATAAAGCTATTAAATTAATAAATATTGTCATTTAAGTAAATGATTATGGTCTTAGTTATAATAGTTTAACTACTGTCATTTTGGAAAAATCCATGGGATAGATGTGTCAAACGAAAACAGATCTTGGTAACTGCAGAACCCCCATTACTGTCATCAGTCAATAATTTGATGCCTGCAGGATCATAATTCCTGTAGCCCTTGAAAAATAAATGTCCCATTTTAAATGATTGTACTGTAATCTTGAGAGATCACACTTTATGAGATTTCATGTTCTTCAATGAAATCATTGTACAATTTTGGCATTCTTTCACAGGGTTCCATTGATGAGACTGCTGTAAATTTTGCACAATTTCAGCAATTTCCCATTTCAGTATTGTGCAAGATCACAGGATAGTGCTTGCTTCTAGGAGAGATTGCTGATTCCTATGTTATATGATAATGAAATAGCATAAAACAAATAAGAAAAATGTGAACTGAAACTTATTTTTTTGCATTTATCTCTGTAGATGTGGTTCTCACCTAAATATTTTGAATTTAATTTTTATATACTTATATGCTGCATTTTAACAGAAACGTTCAATTTTTGCAGGAGCATGCAAAATTCAGTTGGATTTTCTGCTCATCAGCGGAGTATGTATTTGAAACTATGTTATATGACTTGAGTTTACTATTAAAAGCCTTTCATATATTTAAATCATAGTTACTTAGAAATCAATCTCATTAATTTCACTGAAACTTTATCTAGTAAAGCATGCTAGTGTAACTGCTTTATATTGGACTATATAATATAGATATTGGATACAAGACCCAGATGTTAATAAACATTCATTTACAAGCACAGTCTTCATAGCTTTTCCTCGATAATTTTTATGCAGTATTTTCGCATTTCTTTCTAGTATTCTATATCCATGAGTTGAGGAATGCTAAGGCCTGATGATGCTTTCTCTCCCCCAATAGTAGCATCTACACCCTCCCTCTGGAAGTTAGATAAGGCCCCTTCTTATAGCTTTCTAAAAGTAGATTAAAACAACACTTCCAAAGAGGATTTGGGGATAATTGACATGATCTAAATTATTTAAATGAAATGATAAATGATAAAAGGCATCTAAGGTCTTTATGGCTCCATATTGTTACTGTATTATTGTTTTCTTACTGTTATTTTATATTTTATATGTAGATATTTTATTGCTGTTTACAACAAGCAGTCCTTGGTGATTGTATTGAAATACAAATTTAATGAATAAATAAACAAGTAAACATGCTTTCCTCACTTCTTGCCACAATAATATTCAAAAGATATGGGAACAGGAGATATACCTATGACTCTGATCTAGAAATGATCCAGAAAAACACCATGTATTTATTCAGTAAATTACCATTAGTTTTAGATTATATAATCTTGGAATGTGGCACACATTTCTGAACCTGGATATGTATCCAAACAGCATAGCATTCATTGATGCCAGTTATATTGGCCAACAGAAGAATTAATGCGTTTGGCTCAAAATTAGTCATGAGGAAAGAACAAAAAAATAGCCTTTATTTCAATTCCAAAGGTGGCTCTCTTAAACTTAGGAATTTTAGTTGGCTCATGAAATGGTATTACATCTAATTTAGTTGCATCTAATTTTGTTTGTTTAATGATTGATGCATTTTTAAACTTGGTATTTTGCTCCGAGTTGCATAGGTAATATGTGTAGTCACATAAATTTATCAAATAAATAATGAAAGGTTCTTTTTTCCTTTTTAAATATTTATTTTAAGGTCGCACTAGAAGTGCAATTGCAGATATGAAAAAGCAGAAGTGCCTTCAGCAGTCAGCCTCTTCTAATTTAGGATCATTCCCTGCAGTTTATCAGCCAGAACAACTAATTTCCACCACAATGGCAGGCACACAAGTTGTTCTTAAACCAATTATACCTTCAAGTCTGGTTCAAACAAGATTGACTTCTTCTGCACACCAGGGCCAAATTCAGGAAAGCCAAATTAACAGTAAGTTTAATGAACTTTTCCTTAAGTAGTGGATACAAACTATAAGGAAACTGTTGAGTAAGTCATATGACTGCTACAGTATAGGATTTGCTTTTTGCTCCTGAATATAAGGAGTATAGAAACCCTGTTTCCATTGAAAATAAAATATTATTTTCATCCTTATGTACCAGATCTCCCTGTGGGTTCATATTTTTAGTTAATTGTATGTGCTCCCCTCTTTTTCTAAATACTCTAAATATTGTTATATACAATTAAGTTAGGGCCTAAAGAAACTAGCCAACATTTCTTTTATACAGTCTACTGGCTTTTTCTGCCTGAAAATTTTCACCTTTTCTGTCATCTTTAGTCCATGACAGTTCATCTGCAAAGGGTGATATGCTTTTCTGGATTGTGCCCTCATCTGCTTCAAATAATTGCTACCATCCCAGGAAAAACATGTATACTGCTGCCTAGTCCATTTTAGGATTAGTAGCTTGTAAACTAGCTAATAATCTTCAGCAATTAGATTGGTCTAAAACCCTCTTAACTGCTGACCATTACAATACCATTCTAGTTCTTTCTTCATTCTCCTTCCTATAGCTTCTCTGACCCTTTAAGTCTCCACTTGTAATACCTCCTGCTAACCCTACATTCTTCAATGGAAAATTAAACTGTGGTGTATTCTTAGCTAGTCCAAAATAGTTGTTTTCTTGTTATTTAGATTTTTAACAGCCCATGTTTTTAATTTAAAAGCCAGTGTTATATTTTTTTTCAATCAATATTACACTCGTTTTCTTAGTGCTGGCAATAATGATTCATTATTGATACCATAAACATCTTAAAGAAGTCAATACTTAATATAATTTTGTTCTCAAATATTTTTTTAAAAAACAGGTGATTCCTTCACTTTGGTTTCTGCACTCCAAGAGCGAAAGTTTAATTCAAATGTGTTGTCTCCAGGAAAAAGAAAAAGGTAACAATTCCCAGCTTAAGGATTTATAGTGTATGTGTTTCCTGCATGTTCAGAATTTAGATCTTCCGCATAAGAAATAGTGTGAAAAATGAAAAGCATAGAAAAAGTATGTGGTCCTCGGTTCAAATTAATCTCCTTTTACCTTTCCACCAATTTGTTTATGAATTTGGATCAAGTCATTACATCTCATTATTGCTTTCTGTCATTGTCTTCTTGGATTGCAAATTAGGCATATAATTTCACTACAATTTCACTAGATTCATTGGATTTCTCAGAAACATATTAATATAATGTTGAACAAAACATGGAGCATGACTAGATAAGGTAATGCAGGAGCTATGAAGTTCTAGCCATAAATTACATGTTCTTCCCATCCCGTCTTTAAAATATTTCAGTGACTCCCAGAAAAAAAGGAATACTGCATCCTCAGGACCACAGTTGTCTAATTGTAGCTTGCGAGAGTCTCCTGTAGTGGAAAAAGAAAGTTTGCCTATGGAAGAAGAAAGTGAGCAACTAGAACTTATTGATGGTGACCTTCCTGTAAGCTATATTTTTTAAAAATGTCATATTTTTCTTTTTTAACCCCCTCTCCCTTTTTTGTAAGATTATCCCAGTTTTGTATATGTCATGACATGTGGAAAATTTTCTCTTTTAAAACTTTCCATGTTTCCATGAAATACTATTCCTTTCTTTGCGGGGGGAGGTGTTTCTAATAACATTTTGTGCAAATATTTTTTAATCCTTAAGAGTTTAAATGCAAAGCTGTAGTCAAGGTGAATAAACCCCTAGTAGCTGTATGGCAAGAATATTACGGCAGAAGATGGTTGAGAGTTTTCAAGGCTGCTTTCATCATCAAAATTGCCATATATTGCTACAAACATGGTCTTAGTTTTTTTCCTTTTTAAGGAAACGCATCCTCATTGTAGAGGTATGTAGAAAATGATGACATTGTGAACAATGTCTCACTTTTTAAAAGTTAGCTGACCATCATACAAATGTCATATTTGATGCGCCAATTAAAAATGTATACAGTATATGGGAGTATATTTCTACCGGGGGCGGGAGAGATTTATATTAAGAGTGCTGATAGGATTAATGTTTCTTTTGTAAACATTATGAAAACATAAATTTGGACAACTTCAAATTTATTTCCTAGCAAATGATTATTGAAAATGCCAGAGAGAAAATCTTGAGCAGCAAATGTCTTCAGGAGAAGCTAGCTGAAAATATTAACAAGTTCTTGGGCAGGTATTAGATCTCTTTTTTTAAAAAAAAATTCAATGCTTAGATTATTTCTGAAGCATACTAAATACTTACACATTTTTCTCAGTGATGGCAATATGACTCAGACAGCAAAACAGGTGGAAAGTGGTCCAAATATACAAGAGTCTTCAATTGATGAATTTCTTGATCTTCAGGTAAGAGCCTGATTTTAATGTGTACAATATTTGGGTCTTATAAGTAATGGATACATTGGGGCTTTTTTCAAAGAGCCACATAAATTGCTAGGCTTCTTCAGGCTATGTGTTTGCCTTCTTTTTCTTCTTTTCTCTTCTCAGTTCTGATTAAGTCCCACAAAGAGCAGTACTTCTGTGGATCTGAACATTTGATTGATAACCTATTGTGACTATGTTTCAGGATATTTTTTGCTCACAAATGGAAAACTAATATGTTTTAACTGATATCTGATTATTTTTACACACCAGCAGGGTGAAATTCACATGACAGAAGAAGCCATCCAGGAGATTCTGGAGCAAACAGAATCAGATCCAGCGTTTCAGGGACTCTTTGATATGTTTGATTTTGGTATGGATTACTCCTCACTTTAAATATCATGAGTTTTTACAATGGTGAGATTTTCAGTCGTCTGCATTGAATTCAGTGAGACTGAGAAGAAAAATATTAGAGTTTGTGAAAGACTTGCACTTTGACTAAATCAACCCTTCGTGTCCATATATTTTAACAGAAAATATAAACAGATACTCTCAAGACCTTTAGCTTACTAAAGTCTGATTGAATTCTTAAAAAGATATTGAGTGTTCCTGTCTTTAGATTATGAAAGACAAGATTTCATAGTTCAATGTAGATTCTCAATACTTTCTCAGTTTTCTCATCCTGCATTTTTCAAATGTGTTTTGACTGCAAATTCTAGAAATTCAACATACATTGCTAGAAATTATGTAGCTGAGGGAGACTTGAAAAACTATTCTTTATTGTTTGTCACTTAGACATTTCTGTCATACAAAAATTCTTTGCATACCATCCCATCAAAACAGTTGTATTAGGATTTCAGTTCATATTCATCTTAGGGTTTTAGGGATATCAAATAGATGAGATTAGACCATTTACAGTCTATACTATTGTTCATTTTGAGCCTGACATAATTTCCCAAAAATAGTTTCAAGTGTGATGTTGATGACAGAACCTAAACCTTTAATGCAATTAAGAAATTTATTTGTATTCTTCCACCTTATGGTGAAGTTAAGACTTTTTTCTTGTTGTAAATAGGTAAAACCAAGAATTGTAGAAATGTTTCTCAGGGTATTCCTATACAGAATGGAACTGATAATTCCATGTTGGTGGATGAAGAAAACCTAGAAGCACTTGAAAGCTATATTGGGACAAAGGAACTTGGTAAGCACTTCTAAAATACTCCCAGCATCTGGTTTCTTTGACATGGAAGACTATTATTGATTTCAAGACTTACTATCATGGATGTTTGGGGTAATGGTATGCCTGTTATAAAATACCATCTGTGGGTCCAAAAGATTTCATACCAGCATATGCTATGTCTTTACTGTGCAAAGGATAGCAATTCCTTTTGAAATACATGGAATTAGCTTTTTGCAAATCCATATATCCAGACTGCAAATTGATGAACTGAAATTTGAGTTACAATTAAGTTTCTATATTTCTTTTAAAAACTCAAGGATTGTTTTATTCAGCCTGATAACTTCTGTTTAATACTTTTTTCCCCTTCTTCATTAATCAGCTTATAATAGTTATCATTGCTAAAATGTTCACTTTAGTAATAATATATTGGTATTTCCATAATTGGAGAAAGAAAGAAATCTGTTTCTGATTTTCCTTGAGACAAAAAAGGGATCTTGTTTGCTTAATATGTATAGTTTTGTATGCATTATATCTAGTTACTATATTTATTCATGTAAATGTAATTTTGATGGTTCCAAATTTTTGGACTTTCTTGCAGAAAGGACCTTCTTTAGTTCCACTAGATCCTTTTTTAAGGTGCAATGACAGAACCGCACACAATATTCAAAATGCATTCAATGAATGAGCAATGCAGATTTATTCTGTGCTCTATCAAATGTCATTTGAAAAAGGTAGACAAGAATATTTTTTATCCTTCTCATATTATTCATATCTTTTAGAGATTCTAGTTCAGGCTGTCATTCAAAATCAGAATACAGAAGGCTGAAAATAACTGTCACAAAACATTGTACTGGCAAAAAATATACAGAAGACTAATAATTTGATTTAAAATCTGTTTTTTACTAAATTTATTTTTATATTGCAGGTGATAATTCCCATGAGAATCTGTCATACACAGATGATCATTCAAAAGAAGCATATATCCTAAAGACTAGTTGCAGTGAAAATGATTTGACTTTAGAACAACATCTAAAGCTACAAACTATAGTAGAATTTTCTTCAGACTCTGAAGTGAGAAATCAAAGTGAATCAGTTGAAATGGAGACACCTGACCAAAGAATCAAACAGAAATCTACCTTTGAATCTGAGCAAAATCAATTTCCTAGTACTGAGCACAGTGTAGATTCTTACAACAAGCAAGGAACAACTACAAAGAATTATAGAACTGATAATGATGTATTAGGTCAAGGTGTTCAGAACTTACCTGATTTGTCATGTAATCAGTTGGATACTTCACAGACAGCTTTATCCGATAGAACTGAGTGTTGTTCTTTGCCAAATCATATGCTATCTGAAAAAACAAGTGCAAAGGTGCTTGCCCCCTTGAAGTCTGATGAAAGTGAAACAGTGAACAAACTTAATGAGAGTTGCAGTCATTCAAAAGAAATTGCTGAAAATTTGCAGCAGTTAACAGACCAATCCTCTGTGTTTCCTGTATCTGCGCCACAAAACCGAAACAGTCCTAGTTCTTCTGATTGTCAAGGTTCAGATATATTGGAATCAGAACCTGTTGCAACACTTGTGGTTGAAGCAACCAGTCCAAATATGGTAGAACTCCAGCTTGAAGTTGTTGGTACTTCCAATGGTCTTAATTTGGATGATCCAGCTACAGACCCAGAGCCTTGCTTAAAATATGGAAACCAGAAATTGGAGGATTCTGGAATAACACAGGTAGAAATGCAAGAGCCATCATCTTCTACAAAAGCAGATGCCGACTGCTTATTTTTAACTTCTGACAATGAGAGGCCTACAGAAACCACTATTGAGGCCAATCCCACTACATCCAATGGCTGTTGTTCTCCACTTCCAGATCCAGCAGGTGAATCAAGTCCAGGAAACAAAGTTGCTGGGAGCGTTTCATCTAGTAATCAAGGCACTGATGTAGATCCTTCTAATGTAGTTTCCTTAAAAATTATCATTAGTGATGATCCATTCATTTCACCAGACACTGAACTAAACAATGCTGTTTCCAGCATCACAGGGGAAAATGTACCAACTATAATATTATCTTCTCCAGCTAAATCACCATCCAAGATGGCTAAATCTGTAACAGCTGAAGAGTCTGAAAAGCCTGGAGATTCAGCTTTGATAGAACAGAATCTTTTGGTTGTCAGATCTCAAGATTCTGTTGTGAGTTCCCTCAACATACAGAATGAAGACTGTACAGTGTTTTCAGTTGCTGGCACAAGTAATGTTTCCAAGGATGGGGAATTTTTTCAACTGATGCCAGCCACAAGCACATCTTTTGGCAGTTCCAATAGTATTTATATTGCCTCCTGCTTATCTGAGCCAACAGCATTGAATACTAACATTACTCCATCAAATTTAGTCGTGTTTCCTGGCAGTTCTCTTGCATCCCAGGTTTCGATGCCACCACAGTTACGGACGCCTCCTAGGACAAATGGTTTGTTTGCCATGAATCCATCAATGTCTCCAAACTTTTCACAGGGTAATTATTTGTGGACAACTAAACATTTGCTTGAGTTTTAAAACAGTTGGATTTTAATGTGCTGTTGGTTTAAGGTAATTTGTAGTGGCCAAATAAAATTATAGAGACTGGTAGTAAATCACATGGGCAAAATTTACATGATGGTGATTGAATTGTAGATGAGTTGTAACCAATTTCTGTAAGCAAAGTAGCTTTTATTGGCAATTACTGAACCTTGATTCCATATCATTTAGCATGACGACATCAGTGTCCATTAGATTTGTAATAAAGAAAAAAAATATAAGTTTGGGGAGGAAGCTAACTGATTGACTTGGTCAAAATCAAGGACCATGAAAACTCAATAATGCGTTCACATAGAAGAGAAGTCTATTCAAGCACTAAGTCTCTCTCTTTGTTTTTGCAGCCACTAAACTTTAGTTGAAAGTCATATCCTGATTTAATAGAATAAGGTTCAATAACAATATGATTTCCTAATCCTTAAATCTCTTTTTCATGATAGCTAGTGCTTAGTTGTTTGCAAATTGATAGTTTTCTTCAGCATTCTTCCAATATTTTTAAGAATTCTAATAGTAGATTCTATATTTTTTTTTAATAGAAAAAGTTTTTATTGGTCAACAACAAACAGAATTATAACTTACAATATGTGGAATTTTCAATTATCAAAAATGATAATTTATATTTTATATCAAAATTTCCCTTATATGACTAGGCTTCTCT
>JANHFO010004768.1:39966-51653 GCA_032468095.1 Pareas carinatus | reverse complement strand
ATGCGGGGAGGGGAAGCTGGATTCGCTTAATGACCATGTAATTTACTACTAATGTCCTCAGCTATGCTGGCTGAGGAATTCTGGGAGTTGAAGTCCACAAGCCTTCAAGGGACCGAGGTTGGAGACCTCTGCCCTAAAGCATAGCTGGCTCAGGAATTCTGGGAGTTTAAGTCCGCAAGCCTTCAAGGGACCGAGGTTGGAGACCTCTGAGATTCTACAGCACTGGTCCAATGCAGATTGGTAAGTAGAGTCTCAGGTTAAGAGAGAAACTGCCTCAAAGACACCACCTTATGCCTGGGCTAAAGGAGACCTTAGATCCTCCTATTCCTTTTCCAGCTCCTTAATCATTTCCAGTACACTGGCCCTCATAAAAAGGAAATTATTATCCATTTGAGAGCCAATGGGAGAGCTCAGGAAGAGACAGTTTTAACCCAGCAACATCTATTTTCCACACTCCGTTTTCATTGCACTCCTGTGGTTCTTTCAGATCCGCTCCCTAGCCTGAAAACTGTTAACAGCAAAACCTCTCAAATTAAACTCTTTACTTTCCCTGTTTACAGTGCATTTGCTTAACGCACCAGAGGACAGGTCCAAGGAGCCAAATGAAATCTTCAAAAATAATTTCCATATATTTTGAAAAAGTAACTGTATTCAGTCTCAGCTTCAAACACCCTTCCTTTGACCTTTAACCAATTTGGAATTAAGAGTCCCAAGAAGTTGTGGGTGCTTCATCACTGGAGGTTTTTAAGAAGAGTCTGGACAGCCACTTGTCCCAAATGGTATAGGGTTTCTTCCTTGAGCAGGAGGTTGGCTAGAAGACCTCCAAGGTCCCTTTCCAACTCTGTGACTCCATTATTTGTGTTATTCACATTGACATTTGCACATATAAGCTTTTTCATCAGTATCTTTCCTGGATATCATCAGCTTACCAAATATCAGAGCCAGGGTGGTGCAGTGGTTAAAAGTGGTACTGCAGGCTATTTCTGCTGACTGCCATCTGCCATTCGCCATCAAAAGTTCAGCAGTTCGATCCTCACTGGCTCAAGGTTGACTCAGCCTTCCGTCCTTCCGAGGTCGGTAAAATGAGGACCCAGATGGTTGGGGGGGGGGCAATATGCTGACTGTGTAAACCGCTCAGAGAGTGCTGTAAAGCACTGTTAAGCGGTATATAAGTCAAATAAGTGAGTGAGTGAGTGAGTGAGTGAGTGAGTGAGTGAGTGAGTGAGTGAGTGAGTGAGTGAGTGAGTGAGTAAGTAAGTAAGTAAGAGGCCCCAAGAACAGAACAGTAGTCAAGCAGTAATATTACTGAATGTATGCTGGACAAGTGACTCATATTTATGACGGTCGCCATGTCCCGGAGTCATGTGATCAGCTTTTGGGACCTTCGGATCAGCAAAGTCAATGAGGAAGTCAGATTCATTTAACTGCAGCAATTCACTTAACTGCACTTAACTAATTTAATTGCAGCAATCCACTTGACAAAGTTGTAAAATGGGGCAAAATTCATTTAACAGCTGCCCTGCTTAGCAACTGACACTTTGGGCTGCATTGTAGTCGTAAGTCAAGGACTTGCCTGTAGTCTTTTTTAAAAAAACACTATCAATGCCTGTTGCTAAGAGGACCGTTTTTTACAAGCCAGCAATAAACAGCACCATGGAAATGACACTAATTGGTTCTTGGGACCAGCTGAAACAGAAAGCAAACAAATCTAAGCAAAATAAACCCAAGGACGTCATTTTCAGTTTATGCCACTCCGTTTAAAAAAAGAAAGAAGAAGCAACCCCATTCCAGGCTACAAAACATTTTCTGTTCTGAAAGGGCCAATCCGACCAACTGAAGCGAGCACCTCCCTACGTCTATCCACTTCAAACACTGGGTTCATACATTACGCTAAGTTAGCGTGAGCCTAATTTGTGTTCAATGTTGTGGGTTAGGCGGGCTGTTACGACTTATCAAACTAGCCGTGATTTTAAACAAACTCGACTCAGCGCTTCGTTGGAATCCTGTGGTGGAATCCGCAGCTAGACTGGAGGAAGAGACTCAGCCTGAAGTCATTGCGCTGCAGGAATTCACATAGGCTGACGGACGGACCTCTCCTAAAATCCTTATCCTGCTGTTCCCAGGGGAATGCAGTCAGTCTGGCGAGAGTCCTGTAACATGGCTGACTAGCGATAAAACCAGAGTTGAGACTTCCTACGAGGGGTTCTGGTTACTTTTGCCTAGCAACTACAGGTCGTCCTCGGCTTATAGCGGTTCACTGAGTGATCGCTCAAAGTTACAAAGGCATTGAAAAATGTGACAGGATGAAGTGGGTTTTGTTGTGGCATGATGACGTGATGATACTTACGGTTGTGAATTGCATTCATGATCAAGATCACGATTTGCCGATGGCAGCTTATACGTACATGACATGTTGAATGTACTTTATGATTATGAATGTATCTTAGGATTGTAATCACTGTTTGTCAATTATAGCCTGTATGTTAAGTATACAGCATGTACACCGGAGACAAATTCCTTGTGTGTTCAGACACATTTGGCGAATAAATTCTAATTCTAATTCTCAACATAATTTAAACAAACCACAGTTCCTCCCATTTGGATTCCACAGATATTTCCAGCCGAGAGGGAAAAGGAAAGGAGTATGAGAAGCCAAGGACTGTTGCAATTCATTCATTAGTTCATTCATTACTAACAAGCCATGGCTTCCTGTTATGTCTGAACAGGTCTCAGAAGGCACTCCCTCCATCTTGCACACTTAGCTTTCCCTTCAAAGCCCATTAAGAGAGCTTTCTAATCCTGGAAGATTTATTGCTCCGTGTTGTAACTGCTGCCCACTGCTTTGTTTGTTAATTGTGATTAGCTTTGCCTGCAGAAGAGTAGGTGTCTAATAAATCAGTTACCTCAAGGAAGAATTGATTTTAAAAGTTGTTAGCATGGACACTGAAGTACTTTCTTTCTTTCTTTCTTTTTTTAAAGTCCACGGTCTTCTGTTTATATTATACACTTCTATCAGGGAAAATAAAATCCCCTTTAGGTTTTATGGGGCTGTGGCTAACAAGGGCATGATCTGGAAATGAGCCAAGGAAATTTTAAAAAGCTCTGTCTTCTTTTAGTTTTTCTCTGTCTGATTGTTAGAGCTCGGTTTTATCATCATCTATTTTTTAAAATAAGGCTACCTGAAAACTCCTGCTTGTTTGAGATCTGCTTTTCTTGACTTTTTAATAGGTTTGGCAACAGCAGGGATCAGAATGAGAATCAGAATGTATTTTGCCAAGTGTGTCTGGACACACAAGGAATTGGTCTCTGGTGTACATGCTCTATACCTAAATAAAAACAGTAAACAAACCGTGATTACGGTCATAAGACACATTCATAATCATAAAGTACACTCATCTTGTCATGTACATATAAGCTGCAATCGACAAACCACGATCTTAATCATGAATACAATCACAATCATAAAGTACAACCATCATGTCAAAATAGGGGTACTAAATGAATAACTCTTTTATACTGTAAGATGTAAGCAACAAGTTAATTGTCATGCAATTAAAAGAGTGGGTAATAGGTAATAGAAAAGATGAGAAGGTAATAATATATATTATAATATAATAAATTAATAATATAATAATATATTTGAAACCCATGCAGTTTCATCCCCATCTTAAAATCTGCAAGAGACCCTTCTCTCTTACCACCTTAGAGCAGTCAGGTCTGACAGCAGGAAGGAGTTATTTTGGAGGGCTGTAAGGACTCATTTATTCTCTCATGCGACTTTTTTTATGCACACTTCAGCTTTTTTAAGTGTCTTGAGAAATAAAATGTGGGTTTTGCACTCAGAAAGACATCCTAGAATATTTTGTGACTTAGTGTAAAACTAAATGCATCTTGACTGGTATTAGTAAACATTATTTATTTTGCCTTAATCATTTAGGAAAGCCAGTGCTCAGTGGATCAGAACCTCTAAAGCATCCTGGTTCTCGAGTTCAGAGGTCAGTTACATGGTGTGGTATTTCTTTTGTATTATTGCTGGACTGGAGAAATACTTAAACTGGCTGTTCGTCATTATAGCCAGCAGCCATTGTTTCAGTTTACAGAATTGCAGAATGTGATCATGGGAGTTACTGTCAAACATGAATATCCCAAAGATGCTTTTTCAAAAGGCAACTGGACTTTGTTTTTTTCCTTGAAAACATTTTGCTTCAGAACTGAAGACGTTTCTTGGATGAGAAGCAAAATGCTGGGTTTTTTTTAAAAAAAAAGAAAGTCCAGTTGCGTTTTGGAAAAAGCACCTTTGGGACAACCATGATCTGGATGATTGAGAATCTCCACAGACTTCTACAAAAAAATATGTTGTTATGAATTCTTCTCTTCGTTTCAATCAGGGAAAATAATCAATTTTAAATGTTTAAAATTTTATATCGTCCTTAAATCTATTTATTAGAGGTGATTAAGATCAAATCAATTTAACCACCGAGGAGTAGTTTTGGATAGCAAAAATAATTCAAATAGAAATTTCACGCAAAGTTGCCAAATGCTTTTTTTTTCTTCCAGAATTGGAAACTCAGACAAGAATGTTTGTGTGGACTTGAAAAAGAAGCTGGAAACTGGGCCAGCTGATACCACGAGCCCAAGTTCCAAACAAAATGGGAGTCACAGAAGAGTGCTTTGCTTTGATACCGCCCAAACATCACAAAAAGAAAAGAATGAGAATTCGAAGACCTGTCAAAGCTCTACTAACACTGGGTTTTCATCAACAAAAACTCAACCTAGCAAGAGAGAGCGTGAAAGAACTCTGCCAAGAATTTTATGCAAGCCAGATATTACTAGCAAAAATTTGTCTGTAAAGGAAAGCCAACTGGAGAAAAAAGGTTCGGGTCCAGGACTAGCATCGGATATATTAAGAAAGCAGACAGCGAATAAAGAGAATGAATTAGAAAGGAATGTTGTCCCCCAAACTCAGGATGTGGCAGCCTTATCCAACAGCCAACAAAGCCTCCATCATGAGAAGAATTGTTCCTCAGCTCAAGAAATAACTAAAAAACAGGGGCTTCAACCAAATGCCAATAATAAAAATGCAGTCATGTTATCCTCAAAGGAGCCTAAAAAAGAGCAAACAAAGTCTCCCAGTCAAGTTAATAGCTTGACTGGGCCTTTAACTAAGCAAGCCGTGGAAATGCTGTATGATATTCAGAGGCACAGCCCAACTAGTAAGCTACCTGAAAATGGAGAACTGCCAGTACCCCGTACACCTTCGGGTACCAGTGATAGACATGCCGACGATACCTTTGATATAAGGACCCCAACCTGTAAAAGGTATAGTGAAGATAGTGCAACACCAAGGATCATGGTCCCTCCAGCCACTCCCGATCTGCCGACTTGTAGCCCAGCGAGTGAAACGGGTAGCGAAAACAGTGTTAGCATGGCTGCCCACACTTTGATGATACTTTCCCGCGCTGCTATTGCAAGGACTAGTACAACCACTCCCCTTAAGGACAATACTCAACAGTTTAAGTCTTTAAGAAGTGCAGCTAAAAAAAGGAAGCAGGAAGACTCCGGTGATTGTGAAAAGAATTCCCGGATTACTAGTAAAAAGGATGTTCAGAACTTTGCATTGCCCATAAAGAAAAAGAAGATGAAGGTAAGCAGGTTTTTTTAATCTAACATTATATCTATACCAGCAGAGATCTAGGTAAAGAAGAATAGCAGTTAATCTCTCATTTTGTGCCTTTGAAGTCATGGTTTTTTTGCAAGATTTTAGAAGTGGTTTGTTGGGGCGTGGATTAAAATCCATAAATCCCCATGAGGTTGACCGATGAATTATAGCACTTGTCTCTGCTCAGCATACTCATAGAATGAAACCGAGAGCGCAGTTCTAATCAAAACACTTTTATTTAAAATAAAATAAAATAGAAAAACTCTAGTCTAAGTAATAGGCTACATCTTGGCAGATAGTTCACTCCTGCGTGCTATCTGGCAGGAGTTCAAAGAGAAAGAGGGAGCAGAAGTATGTGGGTCTTGCGCAGAAGTATCTTAGGTCACAAGGTCCCTTATCAGGTATTGACATGGATACATTGCTGACCTATGCAGCAGCAATTAGAAATATAGAGAAAACATAGAGATATACTGTAGAAATACATAGAACAGAATGTAAAGGTCATCTGGCAACTATTTAACACTGTGACATGGTTTGCCCTTGCTTTCTTCCTAGGACTGAGAGAGAGACTGGATCAAGGTCATCCTGTTGGCTTCATGCCTAAGACAGGATTAGAACTCATGATCTCTTGGTTTCTAGCCCAGTACCTTAACCATTGCACCAAATGGGCTCAGTTAATCCTTGAACAGCTAATATTGGGAACCATCCCATTCCAGTATATTCTATCATGTGGACAAGAAACATCTTCCCTGTAATTCTTACTTGTATTCATATACTTGGGGGGGTGGGTGGAAATCCTCTTTGTCACTTATGGCATACAGCCTTTCTAGCTATTAAGATAGGCCATTTTGAGGATAAGGATTTGACTAAGACAGGACTAAAAGTATCTCCTTCCAAAAAGAAGGAAAATGAGAAAATATCAATAATTTTGATACAGAATAAGTGTTTTCTGGTAGTAGTGATATTCTATAGCATCACCACTCGGTATGAAGCAGCTGTTGACTAAACTGGCTTAGTGCTTATGATACTTACCATAGTGCTTAAGACTGAACCTTAATTATTAGAATCTTAAATCTGAACTAGTTTAGCATGCGTAAGGGATTCTGCTGTTTATCTCCTATGAATAGTTCCTTGTGGTACCTGCCATACATCTGACAGAAGTTAAAAAATGGGGCATGAGGCAGTCTTACTCTCAGAAGAAAAAAGTTTGATGTTCTTGCGCATAGTCAAGATTGGAGCTGAGAGCTTAAATAATCCATTCTATGGAGATTTTATCCATAAATCAGTATTGATTTTATATACTATATATATGTTGAGTCCTGCAGAACCAAGGAGACTAAAGAATCTTCCTATTTCCCTTTTCAGCCCAAGAAATTACCAATTGCCTTTCCTGCAGAAATGGATGTTGATAAATTTTTATTATCATTGCATTATGATGAATAAATGCCAGCTGTATTCAAACGCAGGTGTTCTTCAGCACGATTAAGAGAACATGTTTAAGTTTATATTGCGTAATCCACTAAAGTTCAATTTCAGAAATGAAAATCACACTGGATCTGAAGAACTGAATGGATGTTTTCTGACTGAGCCTTTAAAGGTTCTATGTTAAATTTGTAGTTTATTTTGTCCTGTAATTATTGTACAGATTTTCAAGTTGTAAAACAACAAAATGCTACTTTTATTAACACCAGGTGTTGACTGTGTTCTTCTAGAATTGTTTTAGCAGGTTTTCATGGTGTCAAGCACCTTTTCCTAAAGACGCCTAGAACCAAGTTCACTGAATTTTGGACTGTTTTTAGATTGTGTGCCTAGGATTGGACCTCATGGTTTAATCAAAGCAAGCTTCATATAGCTGGATTTGGATGTATAGGCTAACTGTATATACTTGCAGATAATCTGAGAATTTAGGTGCCAAAAAGCACCCCCTCAAACACTGGGTTCAACTTATCACAGGTGACTTATCTGTGAGTATATACTGTACTGCTTGGTCCAAAGTAGAAAGCCTCCACTGATTTTGTATTGAGAACTCTTTCCTGTTTCCTTTTTTCTGTTTTTTCTCCTTCAGATGTAATCTATCATAATAAATATTTTTCAGTTCTTATTATATGCAGATCTCTTAACAGGCTTCTCATTTACGCAATAACATCTAAATAGGGATTTGGTCTTTACCTTTAGAGATACAGATTTAATTTTGATAAACCCTTCCTTAACTTGTTTAAGTAGGTGAATATTTAAATACATATCCCTGAGGAAGTTACGTTATTTGCAGTAGTGGGCATCTCACACAATTAGAATGGTATGAATGGGAAAGCAGAGTTGCTCAATCAGTACAGCTCTTGGTGCATGTGGCACAGCCCTTCACCCACATCCTTGCAGAAGAATAAATCTTAGACAGATGTCCCCAACGCCCCCCCCATCCGCCACTCACTACCAGTCCGTAGCCAGTTTGGAAGTGGACCCCGAGTTCCTGGTCGGTGCACATGCATCTCAACCCACACAAGTGGTGGGACAGCACAAGGCACATGCACACACAGCTCAACCTGCGTGCACACACACACACTGGCCCACTGCTTGCACCGACCAGTTTCCTTCTCCCCTTCCCTGCGCTGCTGTAAAAGTTGGGAAATGCTGTTCTTAGGAGTCTTTAGGAATCTTTCTACTCAGTCTGTCATATAATGTAGGATCCTCATTTCCCTGGTTCTAAATTATCCGGCATGAAGGCGTAGATAGAGCAAGGCTCTTTTTTTAGCTTTGAGTTTATGAAGAGGGTAATTGCAATTATGACTTTGCCTTCAATTAAAACTGTATGAGGATATTGTAAATATAAATCAGGTTTATTTTGTCATTATAGTTGGGTACTTATAATTAACCATTCTTCTACCAGATGTTTAAAAATGACTCTACCAAGAATTCAGAAACAGCATTCCAGCTGTTTTAATAATTTGAACTGTGCATTTCCTCACATGAAAGTATTTCTCAAGAGTTTTTGGAGTAGGAATACCCTGCTTCATAACTTACAGTAGTTTTCAACTTCACAACTGTGTTCAAGTTAATTTTAATCTTTCACTGAAAAACTCTTATCAAAAATGTGCATAAACAAAAGAATATTTTTGTACCTGTTAAAAATTGAATCCCTGCTTCTGCTTTCTTTTCTATACTGAAATGCAGGTCAAGATGAAAGACCAAAGTAGCTATATAACAGCTCATAGCTGTGCTTTTTTTATGGGCAATTCTATATAAATCAGATTGGAGCTGCTCTGCCTAGAAATCATCTATGATTATAAGATCTTCACTGCTCTTTTAACTCTTGTTTTTATTTCAATTGCCATTGAGCTATCTGGAATGATTTCTCTAGGATGTGATAGTTGAGAAAGGTTTTCCTATACACCAAGCTCTCGTCCATTGACTGGCACTGGACCATGGCATGCTAGTGACCGGACCATACAAACAAGCTAAGCCACATTCACAAGATGCAGGCAACATGCAAACCAGTGCCCCTTTCGGTCTGTGGAAAAACCTTTTTCCATGGAACTGGTCCCTGGTGTCCAAAAGGTTAGGGCCACTGCTTTACACTTTCCTCAGTTACAAGTATAAACAAGTACATACAGGTAAGCTTTCAGAAGAGCTGCAATCATCAGAGTGGCAAAGATGTTTTTTCAATTTCCCAGTTATACTGTAACTTCAAAATGCTAATTTCTAAAAGCTTGACACTCAAATAACACAAGCTGTGATTTATTTAAGTCCCTGAGATAGAATAAGAAACCAATTCATTATTGTTGTGTGATAAAATTTATTCAGTAGCCATTCTTGTTTATTTCTACCAATTGTGGAAACATAATCCAATGTTACTTCTTTACTATCTTCCTCCAACCAAACAGTTGTTTTCTGGGCAAAAATACGCATGGCACAACTCATTGCTCTCATGCTAGGCGGCTAAGGGAGACGATCAAAAGAAAGCCTATGACAAGAGCAGGACAAGATAAAGTATGACAAGTATCTAAAGTAGTTATGAAATCTGCAGCTTTGAGTGATAATTAACATGTTTTACAATCCAAGATATAAAAAACATTTTGCATTAAAACATGCTATAATAAAAAGACATAATTTTGTTTAACAATGGCCGACTGAAATTAATTCTCCAAACTGCAGTTCCAATCATGGTTGTAACAGCTAGTAATAAACTGGGCCTTGGAGCTCGAAATCAGAACCTACAACTTTTGGATCAATATTGCAGATGCCCCACCACCTCCATTGCAAATCCCAGCAAGGCCATGTTCTCCTTGCTTCAAGGCATGAGTCATGTGAACAACGATTCTTGCACCAGACATCCTGAAACGGGAGAAAAAGAGGTTCAAGTCAGAATACGGTCTTTGCTTAGCTTTTTCAGCTTATGCTTTGTAAAAAAAAGTGTTGTTAGTTCAATATGTACTTCCCATAATGAGTTTAATTCAGATAGTTTCACTTCCTTTCTCTCACAAAGGTATTAACGGTGTGTGTTGGGCCAAGAGGAGAAGATGAGGTGTGGGTATGTCAAAAGGAAAGGTAGAGAGGGGACTTCTGGTGGACAGCGCGACAACGAGGTAGCAAACTGGAGGCTCCTCAGCTGAACTGAACTGCCTGACAGCAGGTAGACTGGTCCGGTTCCATGCCTGGAACCGAACCTAGCTTGCCCCAGAGGCAATGAAGGGAAGTGTCAAATCCCTTAGCATCTTTATCAAGCCCGGACATAGTCTGAGAACCTTAAATGATTTGTCATTGTTGGGGAAGGGAAAGGGTATTTCTAAGAGCTGTGTCTGTAGACATGCTTATCAAATATGGCCGCTCATGTGACAGGCAGAGGAGCTGAGAAGATTATCACCATTGGGATGGGAGGGAGTTCATTGCTCCGAAGGGTGTTGGACTGTACATGAACTTCCAGAATGCTTCAGTTTCAGCATGTCTCTGACCTGAGTAGTTCTGTAATCCTTTGAACTGTTTATTAAAATCAACTTCTTACTTTTGAGATGAGATTTGACTTTTAATACCGAAGGAGTTGCTGAGAACTTTCACATTAGGTTGTTCCACAGTCCCGGGAGAGGTGGCAACCGCCTCAAGATGGAAAAAAAAATCCTCAAAAGGTCTGCCTAGCTGTGCTGTGGGGTCGCAGCGTTTAGCCACAGATGAGCCAAAATCAAAGAATAGAAGAGGCTTGGGATTAAGCCGCAAAAAAGCTGAGAATCAACATCTAACCATCTGGGTGAGTTTAAAGCCCTACCCCAAAAGACTATGCTACCTGATTTAAGAGATCTTTAAGATCTACTATCTCAGACCTCCATACTTTCCACCGTGCCATAAAACCTACCTCTTTACCCAGGTCAGTTTGGCCTAATGACACCTTTTTCCTGCTCAATTATGTTAGTAATTTTAATTGAAATATTTTTAGAGCTGATTTAAATTGGTTTTATATTTCGGTTTTTAAATTCAGCCACAATTATTACGTTATATTTACATTTCTTCTTAAAATGTGTTTGTTTTAACTTTTTAAATGGCGAGGAGATGGGCGGTATAAAAGTCTAAATAAATAAAATAAATAAAAATAAATAAATAAGAAAAGCTAACACCGGAAAGAGGGGGGAGAAATATCAAATGCAAACGGAAGGGATTAATTTTTAAAGAAAAAAACAAAAAGCTGAAATAAAATATTTAGAGGTAAAATGACTTTCTATCCATAATAAAACTTAAAGTTGTTATGTTTATGGGACAGAATTAAAAAATCTCTAAGACCTTCCCAGATTTATTTCTTTAAAAAAAAGAAGATTGGGGTTTGTGAGTAAAACGGAAAATGAAAGCCTAACCTGACCTTGAACTATAATTGCTTGTGGATTCTAGCAAGAGGAGAGGAAACAGTGAAAGATACAAAGAAAGAACTCCAGAATTGTCTACCAACTAAACCATAAAGAGAAGTTAAAAAAACAGCTGAAATCAACAAATTAATACAAAAAATAGATGGGACTTTTACAGAAAAACCCAAAGAAAAGAATTTAAGTAA
>JANHFO010004768.1:19181-31019 GCA_032468095.1 Pareas carinatus | reverse complement strand
GGCCCACAGGTTG
Organism: Pareas carinatus; assembly: GCA_032468095.1. Taxonomy (NCBI): domain Eukaryota; kingdom Metazoa; phylum Chordata; class Lepidosauria; order Squamata; family Pareidae; genus Pareas; species Pareas carinatus. The sequence goes on along the minus strand of JANHFO010004768.1, from coordinate 31,006 downwards.
GCTACCACTGTTTTAAGGCCTTTGAAAAAGGAGCAGGGAGGGTCCAGTTATGAATGTACTCAGTAAATGCTCTCTCTACCTCTCTCCCCTTGATTTATTCCGACTTTCCAATATGATGAGCACTAAAGGTAGCTATCACATTGTAAGAGTCAATGAATTCTAGTGAGGATATGACAAAGTAGATATCCATGATGGAGCATGCATGGCATTATGGCTGAAATAAGGGGCCAGAGGGTGGATCCTGGCCAGCAACTAGCCAGAGTTCTGGGCAGAGTGCTCACTAGTACCCTGAATAGCTTTTCCTCATGAATATACTGTAGAATCTGAGGTTTTTGTGGTGTGCCTGTGAATCAAATAGCTGGGAATTGAGAGATTGCAACCTGCAACATAGCCTATATGGAGACAAATTTTCAGTGAGCCTCGTTTCTTTATCACCTTTGGAATTACTTTTTACTAATTTTCAAATATTAAGAGCCTTTGAAATGTCAAGCTTTATGAAACAAACAATTAAAAGAGAACATTTTAATTCGACTTGCTAACACAGAATGGAGCAAAATTCTTTAGCATTAGATGTATTGAAGGATACTTGGAAGATACTTTTAAGAATGTTTGTCATTATAGTGTATGAATGTGCCATGGAAGAATAAGACTGAGACTAATCTGAAAGTGAATTTAAAAATGAAAGGTTATATAAATGCTAAGAAAAAAGATGATTTACTGGATATAAATAAAACTAGTTGAGTTTTAATAATTGTTTAAGTTGTTACAAAAGCAAACCAGAAGAGTGACTTAAGATAACTTTCTTTTATTGGATTTACAAAAGAGACTTGTTAAAATTATGAAAGATTTTGTATGATGAAACAAAGAAAAAATGAAATCAAATTCTAGGATATTATTTTAAGGGAATTACAAAGACCAAGATTGTTAAAAATATAGGGAAGAATTATACAATTGGCTTATTTGATCCAGTTTAAAATAGATGCGTTGCTCTCTGTGGTAACCCTTAATGGGATTTTGCTGACCATCCATCCATGCTCTTTTTTGTTGATGGCTATAGCACAAAGTGATTTGCAACTACTTTCCTTCAATATACTATTTTAATTTTCCAGATGGGTCCCACGCAAGTAATAACTAGGGCTGACCCCGCTTAGCTTTCTAGCTAGCCACCATATTACAAAATAACCTGAAAATTATCTTCCGTTTTATAAGAAGTTTACCATTAGCTTGGGAAGACACTAATGCTTGAATTCTCCCAAAGAGCCTTTGTATCACATCTGAAAAGGCATATTTTAAGAAAGTCTGATGAGGGTATAGTACCCTTTCTGGGATTCAAAATCTGCATTTTGTATTCCACCCATTTCTAGCAAATTCTCCTATATGTTGGTTGTTTTTGCAAGAACTGTTAAAGATTACGTAACCATACTGTAATCTAGTGTTTTACAAATCCAGCACACCTGGTTCAGTGTGAACCTAGAAAATTAGGCTAATCAGTTTACTTAACCATGGTTTAGCATGTCATGTGAAGAAAATTGTTAATTAAGCATGTAGGTTCCAATTCTACAGAACATGAAAAGAGCTGAGGATGCCATTTTCCGATCTGGGTTAATATGGTTACTGATGTGGGACAGAATGAAAGAAATCCTTGTAACAAAAAAGTCATAATATTGTTTTTAGAATATTTTATATTACATTTTATTTGCATGAAAATAAATTATACAACTTAAAAAATAAAATCCAAAAATTAAGCAGTACATCAAAATAGTTCAGCCAGACTGCCATACAAAAAACTGCTACCAGTCAAAATTGTACAGCATTATCTCATATGTAGTGGCATACATTCAAACTGTAAATTACCATATGTAGATAGATATTACAACCTTGGAAACTCAAGTTTGCGCTGCACTCCAGGCTACATATAGTCTATTAACAAAAATGCTCTTGAGTACTGTTTTATTTCACACATAGAACCTTGAATTTACAAACACAGCATTCCAACTAGTTCCATGAAAATAATTTTGCACTCAAGATACCAAAATTTGTCCATGAACCTATCAAAATTCTCCTGTTTTTTTATATATGTACCTTTCATAACCAATACTATAATGCAAATAAAATTCAAAGTTTATGATTACTCAGGTCATTTTACTTTTTAAAAAAAATGGAGAAAGGGGAAAGAACCAACACTAAAACTTAACACTATGCTCCAAGAAAAACAATAAATGAATATAGTACACAAAGACATCAGTGGGATTAAGAAAAAATGGAAGACTTCAAAATAGATTATGAACCTCATTAGTTGTGACAAAACATTTTGTAAGTATAGTTAAAATCAATGCAACTCACATTATTTTTCATAGAATATTTTTCACATTTAGAATATAACCTAATACAAACCACAGTGGCAATGCTTGTGGCAACATTTTTTCCCTAGAAGCAGCACCTCTTTATTCTAGGTCTTTGGAGGGAACAAAAAAAAATCCAAAGCTAAAAAAATTCAGCTTGAAAAGTGCCATGTTGCAATGACTGATTATTTCATTTACTTTTAGATGTGAAAGTTTTCACAGGTCTGCATATATTTTTAAGCCATATATATCTACCTTCACAACAAAGTTAGCCTTAAGAACATCTTGTTGAAAATGTCCAAACAAAAATGATAAATGTGATGCTGCAGTGGTAAGAAAATTGCTGGTGTGAGTTTTGAATCTTGTTTCACATGGCATGTATTCCAATGTGCGTTAAGTATTGAACGATGTTTATAGCGTACTGTTCATTCTATTTTCTGGCCTTAAACCCACTTAAATTATGAATGAAATGGGTATTAAAGGCGAAACATCATGAGTACTCAATATTTTTAAATGTACATAAGGAGTTTTTCATTAGTAACATACAGGCACATGAATGCTCCTAAAATGATGCCATGTACACCTGGGGTGTCTAGTAATTTTTCCTTCAAAAAATAATCTCTTACACTGCATCAGTTATCTCGGTTTCTAAGAGGCAGAAGGAAGTGCAGAGAGCTATTCATTAAGCCTAGAGGAAATTAGAAGTCAGACACAAAATTTAACTTTTAACACTTGCCGTGTGAAGAAATGAAATCATTCTGATAGTCAGATTGCTAGCATTTGGACATCATTAAATATGAGGTTTTGGGCTGACTGGATATTCAATGCCACATGCCTGCTCCTTTCACAACCGAACTAACAGGAAGCAAAAGTCAAAAGGACTCTTATCAAAGAATTTTAGAAATATGTACATACTTTCTAAAAAAAAGTTTGTCTTTTTCTATCCATTTCTAACTTTATTTCCAAATTAAATGAAGAGTTTTAGAAATCCTGTAGCATGTACAAAAGACTTCTGGTAAAACAATTTTAGGTTTCTTTCCTTTAACATATACTGAATGTTGGATAATATGTACAACTTTTTTCTGACTTTTATTCACAACATTTTGAAATTGAAATTTTAACGATCCTATTTAAGTTTGCAGTGAACACTTTAAAAAATATTAATCTCTGTTCTACAAGTAATAAAAAATGCACATAAATACAGAAGATGAAACTTCAGGTCAGCACCCTGTTTTCATTTACTTGCTTTTTTCTTAACCATGAATATCTGCAATTCTCCACTGCGTCATGGTAGGGTTGTCTCAACCTAGCCCTGAGACATTCGGCGCAGTTGGTAGTTATAATCTGCATGCGTGCATCAGTGTAAGGTTTTGAGGCAGAATTCAAAGGTCAGTTTCCAATTTTGGGGAGGGGATAAATTTTCCTTCCCCTGTGGACATGTCATGCACTCTTAAGAATTTACTCAGGAAAATCGTATACAAGGGAATACAAACGAGAAATCAGAAGAGGTAAATCTTACAGCATGAACTGACTTTCATTTTCACGGTATTATACTCCTGGCACTGTCTGATGTGTATATATATATAGCCTGCTAAATTCGTTTGGCCCACAATTACAGCCTGTTCTGTTCTTACATTTCTACCAATCAGCATTCATAGTCCAATGTAACAACTGAAAGACAAGAGAACTCATATGCATTGCTATAATTTCAAACGTAGTTTTGCAAAGAGGTGCTAGCAATATGGCACAATAGGGAAGCATTTAGAGAAGCTAAAAGTCCTTTATTAACATTTATTTTAATCTGAGATTCTGATACCCTCCCTTCTACATAGTAAACTTTATTTCACAGCCTTAGTATGTATTTCTTCACTTCAATCTGAGGCAGATTTTTTTAAAGGAAAAGAGAAAAGGACCTTCAACTAGTGGTGGATTTGAGACACCGCACTAAGTTTTTGGGGCTATGGTACAACTGTTGTTGGTAGACTAAATTGAAAGTCTATGTATGCTATTGAACAATCTGTCATCTGGTCAAATTGAACAAAAAAATACCTTCTTTCCATGCTTTTTCTTTTTTCCCAGAGTATAATTACATGTAAAAACACAAGTTTAATTATTTTCAAATAAATAGTGAAAGGTGTATATATAAGGATTGTCAAAAAGTTACTATTTTGAGGGAACTGTATTGATTATGTTTAATGTATTACATTTCTGCCTGCATACTAAAATAGTGAATGCCAGTATTAAATGTATAAATAAATACATTTAATACTGAATTTTTTTCACTACAAACAGATCTTTCCATGAATAAAGTGAATCTTTTTTAAAAAAAAGGAAGGGGGAGATTGAAGCAAACTATGTGACATATGAAATGTATATCCTGTTAGAATTACTAGTATTCCAGTATTCCAATCCAATTTTCATACTGAAACACTTGTTTAAGCTAACAGATAAACATGTATCTACAGATGTGATGCATTTGTGTGTTGTTCAAATATTATACATAGGGAAGAGATGAAAAGGAGGACAGTATATTTAGGGAGTTGTTCCAAAACACAAAGTATGAAGTGCTACATCTAATTTATTTGCTTCTCTCTTTTTTATGTGAAAATGAAAACTAGCAAGTTTTTCAGTGCATGGAAATCTGAAAATTTTTCTTTGTGCAAGTTCTGTTAATATAAAAATTTCAGATCTGTTCTCTTCCAGGTGCAAATCAAATCCTAACGTTCTCACAATAGGCTCTCCATGAATGTGGTTTCCCTACAAAGCCAGCATGCTGTTAAAAATGTGCACAAGATGAGGGGAACACTATCATGCTAACTGAAAAAAAGAGAGAGGGATTGACAAAATAAAAGTCGTCTGGTAAGGTAAGGCAGGAATTTGAGTAAGTAATGCAGGTCAAGTCCTTTTACAGCACAGTCTTCTTGTATCTTTTTTCTGCCCAAACCACTCTCAATGCACATTTCTTGGCCATTTCCAGTAAATCTTTACGCTATGCCATGTATATAAACGTATTGATATCAGATTCATCTCTTCTGATATATTTGTGTTCTATAAGCCATTCAATTTGCTCTTTTATCATTTTCTTCTGTGGCAAGAACATATTTTTTAATATCTCTACTAATTCAGTCTGAAGCTGAGCATTAGTAATTTTCTTCCGCATTTTCATTATTTGGATGATAGCCTCCTAAAGAAGAGGGAGAAAAAAAAGAAAATTGCACTTTGGCTATATTTGTCCAAGACAAGCAAAGTGGATCTAGCGAACAAGTTGAAAGAGACAGCATATACACAATTGCACAAGCTTCTGCTTAGATCACTGTTAGTCTTCTGTAAACTAGAAGGGTTTGTTTTAGTAATTGTGAAGGTCCTACCGGCTTAGATAAAGGATTCCTTTATATACATACTCACCAGCCTGGCTACATATGTTTGTTTTAAGCAATATGGTTATAGGCAAAAGCTAAATGGATATGGTATAACTCGAAAATGCAACCTGATATCATACAAGGCTTATTCCTCTTATAACACTGGACTCTGGTGAGCGAATATAGAAGACAATTTTTAATTGATCTTACTAGGTATTCCAATGGAGAAAGCAAGGAATTGACCTTGTTAAAGATACATGTAGACTCTTTGGACTAGACAACACAGACTGCATATTTTTGTTAAGGTCATTTTCCTTGTCCTCTATTATCCTTCTCCAATCTGGCATTCACTAAGCCATGCTGTCTAGGAATTCTAGCAGCTGCAATCTCAACACACCTAGAAGGTGCCAACCTGAGGGAAGGTTTAATTAATCTCTATAAATATGGATAGCATTTGTCCAACATATGGGCAAAACGGGATAAAAGGATTACAGAAAGAAGCAGAGCACTCAGAGTTGTCATTTGGGCAGCTGAAGGCAAACATTTCCTAAGTTTTACTGTGCAACATACAAAGTGGTCCAGAATATCAATATGGCAGTGCAGAGTTAAATGCTGCCAGTTACAGACAGATGACTGTCCGTGTATCCCTTTCCTAGACATACGTACACACACGGCCCTCAAAGCCAGGAAACCTATATTTTAGTTTTTTTTAAATTTACAAATTTATATTTCATTGTATTTTAGATTCTGACGCCACCCCATGCCAGGTTCTACTAATGGGCACTTGTTAGCAATGCTTTTATAATGTCATCCATGTAGTATGGGCCTAGTAATGATGAAGCACAGCTGTTAGAACTTGGTAAAATTTTGACATGCAATGCACCTTGAAAATAGTTCCCTGGCATCTTCATTGTTGGACCTATCAACTAGGAACTTTTAAGTAGAAGTACTAAAAGATCAACCTGGATTTCTTGCAATTCTTTCTTTCCTGCACTATATATAATGAAATCTGCTCAAACTCTCTCTACGAGGTTGCCTATTTTCAGCTTGTGCTTGTAACTTAGTAGAAAAACTATTTTTCAACTGCCTGCTTTGTAGAACCCTTCTGATCACAAAGTGAGACAGTTAATGTATGTATCTCCACAGTCTATAGTGGCAATTCTATACTTCATCTACTTACATACTATGAAAAAAGAGGGGGAGGGGTTGTCCAGCATCAAAATACCATTTTTTGGAACAGCATACTGTAATTGCATATTACATCTCTTAAGGTTCCAGAATTACACAAAGCAACAACCAACAATCAGTTAACATACCTGGGTTCGTAATATTCTTAACTGAACTATCCCTTCATTCTCTTCTTCTCGCATTCTCTCTGTTGTTAACTGCAGTCTACCAATAAGATTTATTTTACCTCTTTTTTGAACTTTAGCATTTTTTCTGAAAGAACAAACAGAAAATAAAAAAGTTTAACCTTAATGGACTGAAGTTGTTAAAGATTTGAGATACATAGTTATTTGGACTAAAGAGAATGGAAACTGAACACATGGAGAATTGTATCCATATACATTTTCCAATGATTTTAGGAAAGCAATCCTTTTTTTCTATTTACTTGAATATTTAATGGGTTTTTTCATGATTTGTTAATATTTTGCTTACAAATATTTTTTATCTACAGTACTACTTTTAAAATTCTAGCAGGCTAAGAATAACTTTCTCAGAAGCAGAAGATTATGATGAAGGGAAGGCAATCCACAGGATAATATATAGTGCATTACTGGAATGCTTAAGCGATTAAAACAAGGGAGATCTACACTACCTTATGTTTACAGTTATGCTTTACAGATATTTGGTCATTTTACTAAATAAATGTGTTTGCAAAGACCCTTTATTAGCAAGAAGTATATAAATGAAAATAGTTGTAATTTATTTCAATGAAACTTGTAAGAGAATTTAAAACTGTTGTTTGGTTTAAAAGAATTCAAAGAATTTTTAATTCTGGTCTCTAGTCAATATAATAGTTTTAACAAACTAAAACTTCAGGAGAGGAAAGATCTGTATTTCTAAAGCTGGATATAGATATAGCAAAACACTTTAACTCTTACAATTTCAAACTATATAAAAAATTGTAGTTTGATTCTAATATGATATTTCAAAATTCAACTTGAAGAGCAATTGAGCCAGGCAATATTAAAAGGTATCTATGATATCTGTAAAACATTTGGGAGTAAGTCAGCTACCACTTCTTACATTAAGCTGAACTCCTGGTTCACTGAGAAGAGAGTTCCCTCTGTAAAGTCTTTGGGTGAATTGACTTGAGGTTCATACAGCAAAACCTGACGCTTCAACTTTGGAAATGCTACAAGAGACTGTAGATTAGGAGAGAAAAAGGTCATGAAAATCAGATCAACAGACAAAATTTAGACAAAATAAAATGTAAAATAAGGATTGGAAATCTTAAGAGAAATTGATATTGAAAACATTGGTCTATCAATATGAATAAGTATAGCATCTTATAATTTGATCTATAATTTAATTTAATTTTGGCAAAATATCACTTTATTCACATACAAATGAAAAACACTTTATGGAAACTATTTAGTGACAGATTCATTTATCCAAGCTTTAAGAATATTATTCTGAAAGACTTCTCTGAATTAAATGCAGAATCAATGGAATACAGTCAAATAGAACTGGTTTTTATACAATGAATGGAAAGAAATGATAAATAGCATGTGTTTTATTTATTCCAGATATCCCATTTAAATTCTAGGTACTTCTAGAGACAAAAATATAGTGAAACAATATATGGAAAACTACTGTCCAAGAATCTAGAGAGTGTGCTGATATAATAGATACTTTAAAAGCATTTTTGTAAGACGTTCCAAATTTGTCAGCTTGTTAAATATGCTTTAGGTTTTGCATTCTTTATGCTTTAGACTGTCTAATGCAATGAAGCAGCACACTCTGTATTCAGGTTTTTTTTTCTTTTAAGGGTTTGCCAACTGCTTTTACATAAGCAACCAGTAACAATGCAGAAATGATAGTTTGGGCTGAAAGCCAGTTTGGTGTAGTGGATAAGGCAGCAGGCAAGAGACCGCAAGTTAGAGACCTGCTTTAGCTACAGAGGATGGGTGACCCTGAACCAGTCATTCTCTCTCTATCCTAGGAAGAAGGCAATTGAGAAACCAATGGCTAGTTGATACTACTTTTACATGGACTCATGACCAACTCAATAATTCAATGCCAGGAGTGTTTGGAGGGAAGCTTTGAGCAGAATACTAGAGAGTTCTGTTTTGAGCCTTGGCCAAACATTTTTGTAGACCGAGAGAAGCTGGAGAGCAGGACTAATACTTTTTAGAGGGAAAAGATCAAAAACATCTAGCCAAGCTTATGCAATGGGTTTAAATGCACAGGATGGAATTTAACAGGCAGAAATATAAAGTTCTGCTTTTAGATAGAAAAATGAAGGTACATGTATAGGATGAGGCAAACTGATTTCATATCATGTGAAAAGAACCTAAGTATTCTTAAAGATTAAACATGACTCTGGAATCAAAGTCCAGAGCAAAGGAAGTTAATATTGCTTTTCTGGTCAGTAGCTTTTAGAGTAATGCAATAGTTCTGAGCATGACAACTATGCAGTAACAAACTGAAGCAAGGAAAAGGGTGGCTTCTGTGAAAAATGTAAAATATAAATTGAGGTAAGAATGCAATAATTTATATAATGGATGATGAGCTTCCCATCTTTCCTTCCTATGAGTCATCTTTCAAAGATAACTAGATTTTATTTAAAAAGTAGAAAAGATTAAGACTTGTACTTTGTTTCCCACATTAATATGAATGTTCCCATAATGCTATTATAATATGATTGAAGAGCCAAAGACTTACCCACAAAGTTCTCCTAAGTTCAGCATCTGGAAGTTCTGTTGCTAGTTTAAGGTTTTCAAAGCTAATTTTTTCTCGGGGTCTTTGATTCCATGCAAAAAGCACAGCCAATTGAAATGTAGTAACCTCCAAGTCATACTGGCCAACTTCGTTCTTGAAAGTGATCTGTTAATGACCAAAAATTACCAAGCAAGCTTAAATACACTCATACTTTCAATGTGCCCAAACCAAACAGAAATACAAAATGCAAGTGACATGTGCATGCTTACAATTCCATTGGACATTAAATGATGCCAGTGAAGCTTCCTGCCGCTGTGGTTCTTTTTGTAGAACTCTTCAACCTCGGGAATAAGGTCTTCTAATTCCGTTGGCAGTGATACAAAAACTTTTTCGGAACTTCTGGACCAAGCCCCAGCATTTAAAATTTTAATATTCACAGAATCAGCTGTACACAAAACAAAACAGAAAGCTCAGCCAAGTAACACTAAAACTATCTACCAATATATGAACAGAGTCAAAGAAACTGAATGCACAATTTTGTATTACAGTTATCCAATTTGGATTTGTTAATGATGAAAAAGCAGAATAAACAAATATAAATAATCTTAGCTCTCTATAACAATGAGAATTTTAAAAAGTAACAAGTATAAAAATACCTGGGAGGGCCAGTTTATTATTTTTGTGCATTTCCTTGAAGGCCTGGTTAAGATCTTCAGATACCTTAATATCCTGGAACATCCTTGCCAATTTATTTACATAATCTGCTGGCATACCCACTTCCTGCACAGAAAGAGGATTGAAACAATAACTATATAATTTAAATAGAGCAAATATTTACTAGTGAACTTTTTAGTTAACTATTAGGGTTACAAGAAATTATTTCAAAGACACTTCGCAAAGCAAGTGACGTTCTCCTTCAAACCTGCCTTTTGAACCATAAAAAAGCCCCTTTGAGTGGTTTTATACAGCTCTGAGTAGATATTACAACTAAGGGGTAGCAATATTCACATATTAACATATTATGGATTAGACTGCACAATACTGCAGAAAGGGAGATAAGAACAATTCTTTTCCCACATAAAATGTACCGAACTGAAAAAGAAACTATTCAAGCACTTCACTATATTCATGCGTGCGGGGAAAAGCAATTCTTATTTTTAAAAGTTTGAATAAACTTCATGCTAATGTGAACCTAAAGACTACGCCACAGATAATTTAAGATTTAATAATTCACAGTATGTGTGATTTTAAATTAAAAGCTATGCATTCTAAAGAAAAGAGTAGACAACAGGATTGATAAACTTACTCGCAGCCACTCAACCATGTTCTCTTCTATTTCGCTGTCTGCTGATATATCCAATATAAGACGCCTTGTTAAATGAGCTTTGTGGTATCTCATAAAAACATCTTTGTTCTGTACATACTTGAGTACCAATAGCTGTTTTTAAAAAGCATCAGACATATTTTTATGATTGCTATTAGTATTTACTCCTCTTACAGAACAGTATTTCCAAAATACATTTTATCAGGAATGATATATTCCAATATAGTAGATTACCCTCATCCTTCAAAGGTTCCTACATGTGTCAACATTTTCTATCACCATGGAACAAAATATACCATTATCTTATTTATACTTATATATCCGTATTACTGCCTTTTGATCACATATTTTAAATAGCAAAAATATGCTTGTGATCAAAAGGCAGTAATCAATATCCACTGCTTAAAATGTTTGAATATGAACAGTCCCAGAAGGAAACACAGTTGCCAGTCCTTTCTCCCAATAAGGATTGTAATAACTAATCAGTGATAGGAAATGTTCTGAGGTACAAATTGGTTTATATTAAACTAAACTGAAACTCTACTAGTTTGATAGTACCAATCTCCTATTAAGAACAGATAGTTACCGTATTTTTCGGCCTATAGGACGCACTTTTTCCCCAAAAAAAGGGGGGGAAAGTGTATGCGTCCAATAAAGCGGATACTCACCCCGCTGCTTGGACTGGAGTGTTCCCGGCACCCCGCGGGGTGCCGGGAACCACTCCGCACGACGCTCCAAAGTCAGCTATATTCAAGCGTCGCGCGGAGCAATTCCCCCCAGCGGGGTGCCGGGAACCACTCCGCACGAGGCTCCACAGTCAGCTATATTCAAGCGTCGCGCGGAGCAATTCCCCCCAGCGGGGTGCCGGGAACCGATCTGCGCGACGCTCCAAAGCCAGCTATATTCGAGCGT
>JANHFO010004767.1:47412-58461 GCA_032468095.1 Pareas carinatus | reverse complement strand
AATAAGCTTTTTAAATTTTGTTATATTAAATAGGTGCCTTTTATATTAATAAAATGGAAATTCTCTGATCGTTATTTTACAAATGTATATATCATTTTTTTAAAATTCATATTAGTGGTCTGCGGGATTCAAAATTATGAATTTAGTGGTCCTTGAGGTCCAAAAGGTTGGCGACCACTGCATTAAAGTTTCCTTATTTTTTTAATTAACTGGCCTTCTTTTAATCCCAAAAAATTGGCTAAAAGGCTACTTAATAAGAATATGGTAAAAGGCTTGTTCGGACTACTCACGGCAAGATGTTTTACAGTGCCTCAAATTGTGTCAATTTACCCAGGGTACCATAATTTATAATTTAGCAATAGGACTAAGACTTAGACTTATATACTGCTTCACAGTGCTTTGCAGCCCTCTCTGAGTGGTTTACAGTCAGAATAGCCTCCCTCCCCAAAATCTGGGTCGTCATTTCACCAACCTTAGAAGGCTGGATAAACCTTGAGCCGGTCAGGATCCAACTCCTGGCAGTCGGCAGAATTAGCCTGCAATAACTGCATTCTGTAATTTGCAGTCACGACATAAGTCCAAGATTGAAAATCAGGCTTGTTAAGAGGTCACATATTTTTTATTCTGCTCCATGGAACAGAAAGCTGGTCATGAGCAGGAAGCCATCTAAAGAGACTGGAAGCATTTCAAATGTGGGTCTACATGGCTATTAAGTATAAGCTGGGTCGACAATTCGAAATGAGGGGATAAGCCACATGGGAAAGTCAAAGGAAATCATCAAAACCATTAAAAAAAAAGTTAGAATATTTTGGACACGTGATACAACAGATCGAAGGTAAACGGGGTCCAGGTAGAAGATGATGATCAGGGCTTCAAAATCTAAGTGGACGGTTTGGACTAAACTCAGTAGCATTTTTCTGTGCAGTTATCGATAGATAGAATCGCCCACATGATCCCAAAAGATGACGGATATGGCACAAGAGCATTCCAGCCACTGTGCCATCTTGGCTCTTATACTCTGTTTGTTCTTATTTACTCTGTTTTATCATAGTTTATCCAGTCAAATTATCATAAATTATGATATGTTACTTCATTGCAGTCAATCACCAGCATTGAATCCAAACACAACACACAGGATTCCTTTTGGTAGAACATTTAGTGATTTTGTATTTTAATAGCTTTTGGCTAAAGGATTTCAAATACAATATGAAGAAATATACTTCTGTATATTATGTATATTATAAAAATACAATGGGTGAACTTTGCTGTTATCTATAAAATGTTTTTAAAAGGAAGTAGGAAAAGTTGCCATATTTGGGCACTGAGAAAACAGAAATCACCGATTATTTTATCCTGTTTTTCATATCGTACTTTTTCTTTTAAAAAAATCACCAGAAATCCCTGAAGTATAAGGAAATCAAATTATTTTATCCACATTAAGAAAATAAGCATTTCCGTCATAACCTTTTTTTAAAACATTGGGATTTTTTTTGCTCATTCTTTTTCTAAGAATGGCAAATCAAAACATTCCTCCGCATTAAGGATAAAGTTTGAGCCTTTGTGGTGCTGAATTCATTTTAAGCACTTTTCTCTGGAACCTCTCTTTCCCCTCAATATAAGAAACAAGAAAAATCAAACCACCACCCTTTTTTTCCTACTAGCTGTAACTACAAGATCCTATAGAATTCATGGTTAAAACATTTAACAAGCTATATCAAAAATAGAGCTTTCCATCCTATTTCTATTCCGAAACGTTTTTCTTTCTGTCCAATGTCTCTTGATAGGCAATAAATCTTCTTAAATTCAGCTTCACATTGTCTAGAACACATAATTGTTCTGTGTTGTACTGTCCTCTGCCTTCCTTTCGCATCTGCATTAGAAATAGAAATATCCTGTTGTCAATCCCACTATGTAGACCAAAACAAGAAATCAACTCCACGTTGGGTTATTGTGTAGCGAATTATATAGGATGTTTTATAAAAATCGGAAACTATTTAGGTCTAAAAGGGATTTAAATGTTGAAGGATAAACAGAAAAAATGGAGGATTATATAAAAGATTAAGAGAACAGGAGGTATGAAAAACTGATAAGTTTGTTATTCTGAAATGATAGAAAATTGATAAGTTTGTTATCGTGTGGTGATTTATATAGGATGTTTTATAAAATGTGAAATTATTATTATTTAGACTTATATACCGCTTAACAGTGCTTTTACAGCACTCTCTAAGCGGTTTACACAGTCAGCATATATTGTCCCCCAACAATCTGGGTCCTCATTTGACCGACCTCGGAAGGATGGAAGGCTGAGTCAACCTTGGTCCGGTCAGGAACGAACTGCTGAACTTTTGATGGCTAATGGCAGATGGCAGTCAGCAGAAATAGCCTGCAGGACTGCTTTTAACCACTGCACCATCCTGGCTTTAAAAGGTCCAGGATGTCCAAATGGATTTAAATGTTGAAAGATAAAACATAAAAGGGAGGATGAGACAAGAGATCTAGAAAGCAGAATATATGAAAAACTGGTAAGTTTGTTATTCTGTAGTGATTTCTATAGAATGATTTATATAATATGAAATTATTCAAAAGGGTTAGGAGGTTTAAAATGGATTTAAAAATTACACAGATGGTTAGATAACAGCTGGAAGGTGTGAAATTCTACTAGCAAAATTGATAAGTACTGAGGAAAGATATTTGAAATGTATGTCCAGCGGGCTGATGTCGATTGAAATATTTAATCACCTTGTATGTTTTCCTTTCGTTTTTTTTTTAAAAAAATGAATAACTTTTTTTCAAAAAAGAGAGAAAGTAATCAACTCCATGTGAGTGGCTTATTTTAATATAGGCTATAGTACAAGTAGCCCTTGACTTTCAACAATCCGTTTAGTGACCGTTCGAACTTACAATACATGGCCTTGAAGATGACCATGCTTTCACACTTTTGGGATCTGTTTTTGAGATCTTTAGACAAGCAAAGTCCATGGGGAAGCCAGACTTGCTTAACAACCGGTGACTAATTTAACAAGTGCAGCGATTCACGTAACTACTGTGGCAAGAAAGCTTGTAAAATGGGGCAAAATTCGGTTAATAACTGTCTCGTTTAACAAGAGGACTTTGGGGCAAACTTGTGGTTGTCAGTTGAGGACAACCTACAGCAGAATCTTGAACGTCTGATTATATTTTCACATTCCCCCCCAATACTCAAGTGAATTAGAAAGGTGTCTGCCTCAACCACTTTACCTACTTTCAGCATCCAAATCATGAAGTACAGAACAGATGCAATCAAGCATGGCAACTGCTATTCCCGTTTCCCTGAAAAAAAGACCTAACTGGAAAATTAAGCCCTAGCCTGATTTTTCAGGATGCTGGTAGTATAGGCCCTACCCTCAAAATAAGCCCCAGTTAAGATCGTTAGCAAGATGGATGCATTGAGTACTACCGTATTTCCCCGAAAATAAGACTTAATGTGTCTTTAAGAGCAAAAACTTAATATAAGACCTGGTCTTATTTTTGGGGGAAACACAATACTGAAACAGAAGTGAGATTCATTTCATGTCAGTTGATATAACCTCTCCCCACTCTAGCTGGCCTTTTTGAGACAGGCAGGCAGACAGAAGTGATGTGATAAAGTCATAAAAAGTGCCATAATGTTCTCAATGTTACAAATTAATGAACAAGTTAACGAACTAGGCCATGATGACTTGTTGCCTATTTTCCTACCACACAGGAACCTACACCCCACCCCACCCTCGAGCAAGGCCATAAGGCAGTGAGATAGGGACATCCGCCAGTATGGAGCCATGAAGCTTCAAGAACAGAAAATAAGATAACTACCGAGAGGGAAGGAAAAGGTCACTTCGACCTCTTAGCCTGCAATATGACTCAAGAAAGGTCTAAAATGAGCAAGGGAAGTGGGATGGTCTTTGAGGCATGGTTGTATTGTGAAGAGGGTATAAATATTGCTGAATATTGATCTGGCACCGTTCATTGTACTCACTCCATTTGGGAGGGGTCTTGGAGGCCGCCCTTGCAAATACTTTTCAAAATAAACCTTTGCTTTATAAATCAGACATGTTTTTGTGTTGTGGGAACAATTTGGGTTTTACATCTCACAGACAGACAGGCAAACCAAACTCTTCTGTCCCAGGAAATACAATGAAAGAAACAATACCTATAACCTTCCTGCTTCTACCTCTTTGTAACCCACCCTTCCAACTTTCTATTTAAAAAAAACACAGCAAGCAAAATTGGAAGTATCAAACCGTCTAACCATCCCATTTCAAAATGGATTGCTGGAACCACGAGGACTAGGAACAGGATTTTAAAATAAAGCCGATGCTGCGGTTTTCAGGAAATCAATGAATGAATGCAACTGGGCAAGAAAGCTAGCTGTTTAGATGTATAACCCAGATGCTTTCCTAAACCACCATAGCCCTCCACCTTCTACCCACTCACCAGGAAACTATGCTTACCCGTGACTTGAAAACAGGCTGGAATTCCTTAAGCACGTAAAGCAATTTTATTTCCTCCGCTGCCTTTTCTGCTTCTTTGCCATCGGCGAAAACGTCAAAGAGGGCGTCCAGGGCTTCTCCCACCACCACAAGGGAGGGGTCTTTTGTCGCAACATTGAGGAGGAATTTTCCGATGTTCTGGGGGAGGGGGGCCGGAAAGTACAATTCAAAGGAAAAAATAAACAGATAACAGAGTTGGAAGGAACCTTGGAGGTCTTCTAGTCCAACCCCGTACCCAAGCAGGAGTACCATTTCAGACAAATGGTTGTCTAGTCTCTCCTTAAAAACTTCCACTGATGGAGCACCCACAACTTCTGGAGACAAGCCATTCCACTAGTTAATTTTTATCACTGTCAGGGTATTCCTCCTTAGTTCTAGGTTGCTTCTTTCCCTCCTTGGTTAGTTTTCATCCATTGCCTTTGTTGTGCCTCAGCCCCCTCCACTGGCTCAGCTGCCCGCTGAGGACTCTGATGTTGATTCATTAGAAGGTGCCTCTTTCCTTCCAGTTCAGCCCGGGCATCCTCCCCCACAGCTTTTACCAGTTGTCTAGCAGACGAGGAAACTGAGCCTGAGGCCAGCACAGCTGTGGGAGATCAATGGGGGGCAGGAGTAGACTGGTGCAGAGTCAGAGGCTGTAACAGCCACACTGGACGAAGGATTCATGGATGCTCGAACAAGACACGGACTGTGTCGAGAGGCCCAGAGGGAGGCAGCGAGCCAGTCTATTGGGCGTTGCCAGGGGCATGGCAGGCGGCCCCCACCCTCAACGGAGGGATAAAGGGCTGGCCTTCAAACAACTCAAGCAACTGGTTGATTTTGGCTTCCATCCTACATTCCTGTTTTCGTGTGTTTGACCTCAGATCGTTGCTGGCTTCTTGACCCTTGGACCTTGGAATTTGACTACTCTCAACTCTGGTGACCCCTTAAGACTCGGACTGTGGACATTGGTTAATTGTGCTTTCTTTGAACAGCACTCCTCCACACCATGAGTTTGCCTTCAGCAATATATCTCCGGCTGAAGGCTTTTAGTACTCCTCAAGACTTTTTGCTACTGTATTAAGGCCTTTTAACCCTTTACTGGCTCATTCCTTCCTCTGCCCAAAACACTTCCAAGCAACTGACCTTCCCCAATAAAAGACGACCGTTGGCAACCGACTTTACCTTGAGGGTCTCGGTGGTGTCTTCCACTTTGGCAAGCACGCTCCCAGCAATCCCTAAAATACTCACGACGTTGATTCGGACGCTGATGTTTGTGCTTTGAATTCCGGTATCGCACAGAATCATCAGCTGCTCCGGGGTCATGCACTGTTTAAAAGAAGAAGGATCATCTCGGTCTTTGAGTCAAACATCTTTTTGGCCTGCAGCCTCCAGATGTGCTGAGATTGTAATTTGCAACAGCTGCACAGTCATTACAACCAAAACATACCAGAAAGGTGTTTTTCTTTCTATTTAATTCAAAAGATCTTCAGAAAAACTACACATGTGGACAATTTTAAACATTTCATATGATGTAGTTTTATAATCAGATTGTGGCCCGGGGAGGGGGGGCATTTATTAGAGTGAGAAGCACTTTCAAATTACAGACATAAAACCTTCAATCCCAAGCAAATAAAGTAGGTATAAGCCATTGCAAATTAAAAATATAACACAGGTAAAAAAGTACGTAAAATAAATAGGATTAAAACTAAAGGACATTCGCCCAGTATCGGGCCATGTCAACAGCATTCTCTCTCACCAGCATGAGCTTTTCCTCCATACATGTTGAACGACATCGTGGAATTGTGGAAACTGTAATATTAGACGCCAACGTGTCCAAAAAACTCACCTGAGATATATTATTTGATGCCAGCATTTGTAGAAGGGCACGCAACGCACTGGTGACAGCTTCTAGAAACTCCACTTCTTTTGAAAACTCTGTCCAAAAGTACAAAGCACATTTTCTTTGTGCTCAAAACACAAGTCACACACATTTTGGGAGCTAAATATGTTCTATTAATATTTGTATACGCCCTAGAAAGTACTCTCAAAATGACGTTACGGCTGTCAGGATTTTTTAGAAGTTGAGGCAAAGTTCCAAATTCTCTTAAGATTAATTGGAGCCGGTGTTCCTAGCATTTTATTTCAGCAAGGTTCTTAATTCTCTTGCCAGTCACCCTGAATTATCATTACAGTGAATATGGAATAATAGTTCTAAAACTGGAGGACCATGAATTCTAGTTGTCCTTTAGGCATGAATTACTAGCTGGGTAATTTGGGCCAGTCCCTTCTGACAAGTCCCACAAAAGTAGCAAAAAGCAGTCATTCCTGAAAATGCTACCCCCCAAATCTGCAGACTTCTGGCAATCACCAAGAGTCAACACTAATTCAAAAGCCTCTGGCAATGGCATTCCATCCCACGCGGCCAACTGTAGTATACAGGAGAGCAATTCGGGGAAAAACCACCATTTGATTATCAATGACAGGCACTCGCAGATATAGAACTTTTATTGTACACATTAGAAAACTAAAACATGACATGACTTCTCGACATCAATGCCATTCAAACTGAGGCCCTTGTCATCACGTCTTACAAAGCTTGAGATAGATACCTTCTGCAAAGAAATCTCCCGCCTGGGAATGAAGCCAGAAGAGGTGGGAGTCGTTCGGCGCCAAATCTGGACTATAGGGGATGATCAAAAGCATCCCAATGTTGGAACTGCTCCAAATGTTCTTGGGTGCATCTAGCAGTGTGCAGACGAGCATTATCGTGAACCAACACTACACGATGCTTGAATAGCACCGCTTCGATGACGACAATGGCCTCAATTTGAATGGCGATGATGTCAAAAAGTAATGTAATGTAGTTTAGTAATGTGTATAATAAACATTTTGTATCTGCGAGTGTCTGTCATTGATAACCAAACGGAGGTTTTTTCTGAATTGCCCTCATATTTGCTCAGAGACAAAACATCGGGAAGTCCAGTCCTTAAAATGGAGAGTAGCTACTGCAAATAGCAGAGGGATTGGGAAAAATGAGTAACAATGGCAGCGGGGAAGAACAAGTCTTACCAAGCTGGAAAGAGCCTAAAAATAAAAGCCTGAAGCAAACCTGGCTGAGAAAAAATTAATTGAGACAAGTGCTGTGAGAGGGACTGAAGCACAGGAGGACCCCCCAGGCTCTCTACATCGGACACCAGTAAGATGCTGTGAAGACAGGTTAGGGCTCTGCACTGGATCATGTTCAACCTGAAAGAAAGCAGAACAAAGTCAAGACAGGAGTTGAGGTCTTCCTCCTAATGCTGAGGGCCACCCTGAACTTAATGCTCTCATTTTGTTTTTTTTACTAACAATTAAGAAATCAGAACTCAAATTTGACCAAATTCATCAGTTGGATCTTTCAGAATGTCCGTAATCTGCACCTCAATTAACTGTCTAGTTCGTTACTGCAACCAAACAAGATAAACACAGACTTCAAAGAATAATTAAAACTGCAGAAAAAAATAATTGCTACAAAGCTCCCCTCCATTGAAGACCTGTACATCGAACAAGCCAAAAAGAGAGCGGGGAAAATAATTATGAACCCCTCACACCCAGAACATATCCTGTTTCAACATTTTCCCTCCAGACACCGATACAGGGCATTGCAAACCAAAACAACTAGACACAATGATAGTTTCTTCTCCCATGTCATCAATCTGCTAAACAACTGACTTACATGACACTGTTAATGAGGAGGGTGTTTTGTGACAGGATGAAAAGTGTTTTGTGACATGATGATTGTACTTTATAACATGATGACATGGTGAATGTATTTACGATTATGATTGTATCATGATTAAGATTGCCGTTTGTCAATTTCAGTTTATATGCTCTTGACAAGATGAATGTACTTTTAAGACTATGAATGTATCTTATGCTTATATATACACAAATGATTATGCTTATATACACAGTAACTAGCTACTGATACCTGCGCTCCGCTACGGGGATTTCTTGCATCGCTCTCACCTCACCCTCTGCTGTTTGTTTCTAGGCGTCCTACTCGTCCCCGGGCGCTCTCCTGCCCTCTGTCTGCTCCCGATCTTGTGATGAGTCAGTCAGTCAGTGAGTTTCATGTTTATATATAGAGATTATGTCTATATATACAATGATTATGCTTTAAAAAAAAATCATGTTACAACCCCTAGTATGGCCCCTTTTAGATCTATCCTAGTCTTCCTTGAATTTATTTATGTGCCAGCACAAAAATATATAACACAATGATTATGCTTATATATACAAATGATTATGAATATATCTTTGATTGTAACCACAGTTGTTTATTGTATGTATGTAGATATAGAGCATGTACACCAGAAACAAATTCCTTGTATGTTCTCACACACTTGACAAAATAAATTCTGATTCTGATTATAGAACTGGGTCTTCTATGAGTGACTTTGCATATAGGTAGTCCTCAACTTGCAACAGTTCGCTTAGCGACCATGTGGAAGTTACAACAGCACTGAAAAAAGTGACATCACCCTTTTATAACCAACATTTACACAGTTGCAGCTTCTCCATGGTCACATTATCAAAATTCAGATGCTTGGCAAATGACTCATATTTATGACAGAGATCACGCGATGACCTTTTGTGACCTTCTGACAAGGAAAGTCAATGAAGAAGCCAGTTTCACCTCAATAACCATGCTGCAAACTTAACAACTTCAGTGATTCACTCAGCGACTGTGATACGAAAGATCATAAAATGAGGCAAAACTCACTTAACAACTGTCTCACTTAGCAAAAGAAATTTTGAACTCAATGGTGGTCGTAAGTCGAGGACTATCTGTATTAAGGAATGGCTTGCCTAACTGGCAAAAGCTTGGTTTGTAGAACATGTGAAGCCTTCACACTAGTGCAAATCCAGCCTACAAATGGAACCACAGTAAAGTTAATGATAACAGAATAAAGGAGTTGGAAGGGATCTTGGAGGTCTTTGAGTCTAACCCCTATACCATTTCAGACAAATGGTTGTCCAATCTCTTCTTAAAAACTTCCAGTGATGGTGCACCCACAACTTCTGGAGGCAAATCATTCCACTGGTTAATTGTTCTCACTGTCAGGAAATTTCTCCTTAGTTCTAGTTTTCTTCTCTCCTTGATGAGTTTCCATCCATCGCTTCTTATTCTGCCTTCAGGTGCTTTGGAGAATAGATTGACTCCCTCTTCTTTGTGGCAGCCCCTGAGATACTGGAAGACTGCTATCATGTCACCCCTAGTCCTTCTTTTCATTAAACTAGACAAACCCAATTCTAGCAACTGTTCTTTATGTTTGAGCCTCCAGTCCCCTAATCATCTTTGCTGCTCTTCTCTAGAGTCTTAGCTGATCTACAACCGTGCTATGCAGCCACTGTTTTCCAGAATGGGATACTAGCTCATTCTCAATGCCAAGTCAATAAAAACCGAGCTATAGAAAATAAAATATCATTCCATGCAGCCATGAAGCCTTTTATTTTGTGATCCAGGCAAGCTAACTAGAACATTTGGCCAAGGATCACCTTATTGTTGAAGAAAACTGTGGCCAGGATGGATCACGATATAAAAATGTTGTTTAACACAATGACATCTGTAACTAGACTTATTGCTCAAACCTGTGCAAATTCAGACTTTGCATCCTCTCGCTTTCAAAGATACACACTTTTTTTATTTCAACTGCCTTTTCCATTTTCAAGATGTTTACTTCTGTTGTTGCCCTGGTGTCAACAGCTAAAGTACAAGTTCAAAGGCAAGAAATGCTCTACCGCTTGCAACGTATGCACACACACACATCCCTACAAACATTAATATGGGATTTATTGCACCCGTCTAAAGAGAACCATAATGATGACAAAAGTTTCATAGGCATAAATAACCTGAAAAGGTTTCTTTTTTAAAAAAAGGATTATTATTTCCATATTGATTGGAGATTCTCTTCATAATGTAAAAATGAACTATTGTAAAGTGATATCTTCATTAATTTCTTCACTGAAGTGTATAAAATACAAGTGCTGTTAACCATGGCCTCCATTTAGAATTTTTACAAGTTTCCATGTGTGTTAAATCAATTAACACTGCTCTCCCATCCTCTTGCACATTTAATCTGTAACACCTTGGAACATAAAACTGAGATTAGATAATTATGCAAATGGAAAAACCAAGAACACTGCTGAAAAGCTTTATCACTATGTCTATAACTGGTTTACTTGTCAGGAATACCCACTGCATGAAAGTGCTTTAGAGTGGGTACTAACTGATAGGAGCTTTCAAGATCTTTCTTATTAAACATGATAGTGCAGAACCCCATAACTCTATTGTTTTGAGCTGCACAAAGAAGAAATATTTTAATGGCTGCTTAACTACTTATCACACATCAAGCAAAGCCATAATGTGGTCTCATTTAGGCTGAATGTGTTGTGAAAACCTAGCTATAAAAAAAGCAAAGGTTCCCCTGGCACATATGTGCTGCCGTGTTTCCCCGAAAATAAGACACTGTCTTATATTAATTTTTGCACCCAAAGATGCGCTAGGTCTTATTTTCAG
>JANHFO010004767.1:33942-47312 GCA_032468095.1 Pareas carinatus | reverse complement strand
ATAGAGCTTGTACACCTGAGACAAATTCCTTCTGTCTAGACACACTTGGGTAATAAATTCTGATTCTGATTGAGGGATTCTGAAGGCTGTGCATTCTTCTAGTCCAGTGTTAGATTAGATCAGTATTTCTCAACCTTGGCAACTTAAAGAAGGGTGAAGTTCAATTCCCAGAATTCCCAGGGCAGCCATGTTGGCTGGGCAATTTTTTGAGTTGGGAGTCCTTGCCTCATAAAAGTTGAAGAACACTATCCTAGATGGAGCCCACAGATAGTGCTCTCCTAAGGAGGAGGGGACAAGGAACTGAATGAAAACAAGTCACTTACTTTTTAATCAGAGGCTTCCAAGATGGATGTTGCATACAGACGTCGACAGTAACTTTACTAGGGAAGGCAGTTTTTTCCAGGATCTGCACAAAGCAAATAAAAGCTCCGGTTCATCATCAACGTTGAGAAAGGAGCACCAGCCCCAGTTCTCAGAAGAGCACAACATTCCTGCAGAATGTAGAAGTCACCTGAGAAGATCCCGAGACCATCACAGTTCCTTTAACTTATTTTAAAATCCTTTATTGCTAAACTGCAACGATGTCTTCAAATTCCTTCATGCTGCAGCTAACGAAACCTCAACCAATTAGGCGCTGAGTCGCAAAGACAGGAGGCTGGAGAATTATGCAGGCATACGACTGCTACCTCTAGGTTGCAGGGCACGGGTTTTCCTTCTGACAATTCTCCAAGCAGTGGCATGAACAGATGCTCCTACTATATTCTCTAATAGGGCTATACTAACGCAGGACGTCCGGCAACAAGGGAGCCGTATAAAACTCGGCGGCTTTGGTTTACGAGAGCTGTCAATCAGAAATGAAACCAATTGTGGGGATCCTCGGTGCTCTCCAAGCTTGGCTGTTTTCCTGCAGGTGTTTCATTACCCGAGTAGGTAACATTGTCGGTGTTAGTGAGCATCTCTGGTGCTCTCTGACCAATGGTCGTTTTCTTGCAGACGAAGCAAACAACAAAGCGCAGAGAGCACTAAAGATTCTGAGCTGCAAATATTCTTTTGTATAAGAAACTGATCAAAAACAACAATATCTTGCAGTCTCAAATGCTACCTTCTAGCCTGGTTCTGTTTCATGTCCTTTTCTAGAGTACTGCATGGGATCCTCCCTACCACTCTTATTCTTAGGGTTATTCCCCTTCTATCCACCAGATTTCTAATACGTGGGCAATTTGGAGAAAAAAACCTCGGTTTGGTTATCAAGGACAGGCACTCGCAGATACAGAACTTTTATTATATTTAGAATATTTAGAAAACTACAACATTCCATGATTTTTCGACATCACCGCCATTCAAACTGAGGCCCTTCTCATAACATCTTACAAGGTTTGAAATTCCTTCTGCAAAGAAATCTCCCTCCTGGGAATAAAGCCAGAAGAGGTGGGAGTTGCTGGGTGCCAAATCTGGGCTCTAGAGGGGGGATGATCAAAAACATTCCAACGTTGGAACTGCTCCAAAAGTTCTTGGGCGCTTCTAGCGGTGTGTGGGCGCGCATCATCGTGAACCAACCCCACACCGAAAGTTAGCATGCCCCAACGCTTGTGCTGCACCGCTTCAACGATGCTGTTACAGGGTGACTTCGTTCCCAGGAGGTAGATTTCTTTGCAGGACTAATTTCAAACCTTGGAAGACGTTATGACAAGTGGCTCAGTTTGATGATGTTGAAAAGTAATGGAATGTTGTAGTTTTCTAATGTGCATCATAAAAGTTCTGTATCTGCGAGTGTCTGTCCTTGATAAACAAACGGAAGGTTTTTCTCGAATTGCCCTCGTATATGCAATGTTTATTATGGCAAATAAACCCAATGGCTTTCTTAAATAGAGAATTAAAAAAAAACTTCTTGAGAAAAATCCAATGCTTTATGTATGATCTGACAGAGAAACCTTGTCCAATAATATTTTTCCAACCTGTCACCAAAGTATTTTTTTGTGAGGGACTGGGTGATTATGACCTGATTCACCCATTATCCTAAGCCTTAGGGTGGTTGGTTTGTTTCTGGCTTAGTAAACTGCCACCTGTTCCAACATATCTGGTGGACACCAAGCGGGAGAAGAGAAAGAAATCTACTAGTGTACTGTGTGACCTCCACCATAAGTTTCCAATCCACAGTTTAAGACTTAGCATGTTGCGTGAACTCAGCCAACCGTCTGCTATTCAAAGTACCCTAACGAAGTACAGGCAATGCCAGATTTGGGAGACAGAAATCGCTTTTGGAAACACTGAGGTTTGCCGTCTGAAGACAAAGAAGAGGTGGTGACCTTCTTTGGGATTAACTGGCTGACCAGGGCGGTGTGAATTTCAGCTGAAAGGCACAACGGAGAAAGCAGCTTTCCCTCCTCTTCGTAACCGTTATCCAGAAAGGCATCGCTTTCATCGCTGCTCGATAGCTCTTCCCATTCTTCGTCAGAGGCGTCTGGAAACACAAGACACAGGCGTCAACCTCCCAAAGGAAGCGCGACAACTTCATTGGTATGCCGCCATCTTGAATTCTCCAGATGGCAACTTCTCAACCAAAAAACAATTCTCTGGCTGCCGTGCTTCAGAGGTTAGAGATGCCACCCATTATGAAACCGCATTCTTTGGGGGTGGATTGCTTGCAATAAGCATGAAGGTGCAAGCTGAAACCCCTTAGGCAGATTTTGCACAACGTACTATAGACAACCCAACAGACTGGGGGTGCGCACAACATGCAAAGACCCAAGCGCTTCACCATCATTGAAAATAATCCAACATTAAATGTTGTTTGTATATGGTTAAAAAGGGTTTTAACTATTCCCCTGGGCCTTTAACCAAGATCAAAAGTTTCTGGTGGCCATCTTATGGCATTTTCACCCATTGAATGTCTTACTTCACTGCCACACAGTCTGTGGGTTGGGGTGTGGGGCAAAGACTAACATAAATAACTTTATTAAGCATCACATATTAAAACAGCCAACTACACTTATTTATTTATCCAGTTTCTACACACACAGCCATCTCACCTATGGGCCCAGCGTACTTCACCTAAGAAAAGAGCCACAGATTATACATACCTTCGTTGCAGCACATGTTGACAATGATTTCCAGGGCTGTTTGTTGAGCCAGAAGTAATGCCTTCACTTGTTTCAGCTCCTGCTGGCTGCGCTAGGAAACAGAGAGTGAAAGAGCAACAAAGACGATGAGGGGACTGGAGGCTAAAACATATGAAGAAGAGTTGCTGGAATCGAGCATGTCTAGTTTAGTGAAAAGAAGGACCGGGGGAGACATAATGGCAATCTTCTAATACCTCAGGGTCTACCACAAAGAGGAGGGAGTCAAGCTATTCTCCAAAGAACCTGAAAGTAGGACAAGAAGCAACAAGGGGGAATTCATCAAGGAGAGAAGCAAGCTAGGACTAAGGAGACATTTCCTGACAGGGAGGACAATTAACCAGGGAAACAGCTTTTGCCTTCAGAAGTTGTGGGTGCTTCATCTCTGGAGGTTTTTAAGAGATTGGACAGCCACCTGTCTGAAGTGTTACAGGGTCTCCTGCATGAGAAGGGGGCTGAAGACCTCCAAGATCCCTTCCAACTTTGTTATTCTGAACAGCTTGCCTTCAGAAGTTGTGGGTGCTCCATCACAGGAGGTTTTTAAGAAGAGACTGATTGATTGATTGAATTTTATTTCTATCCCGCCCTTCTCCCAAAGGACTCAGGGCGGCTTACAGACTGGACAACCGTTTGTCTGGAATGGTATATAGGGCCTCCTGCTTGAGCAGAGGGTTCAAGTTGCTATTGCAGCTTTGAATGTTCACTGAATGAATTGTTGTAAATCGGGGATTACTACATTTGTCTTATCCTCATAAATCAGGCCCTGGTGCTCTACTTTGAAAGAACAGATCAGCCACTTACGGGTAGTAGATCCAACATGTCCTTCTCCTCTTGGGCGACCCCTCCAGTTTCCTCTTCCATGCCATCCTCTTCTATCTGAACGGAGTTACCTCCATTCATTCCACTTCCTTCAGCACAAATCTTCAACCTTTCCGTTTCAGCTTCCTTCATCCGAACGACCGCCTCGCCAGCATCCACCGCTAGACAGTCTGAGAAAATCTTTAGGATGGCGTTGATCGTTCCCGCCTGGCTCCCTGAGGGCACCGTGCTCTTTACATTCCACACTATCCCTGGAGCAACGCAAAGGACACAGTGGAGATCAGCGAGCCGAATCTGATCACTGAAGCATCTCTCGCGCACGGGAGAAAGGGACAACTCCAAAACACAACCACGTGAGAATGCTTCATTGTCTTACTTTCCGAAAAATGGTAACACAGTTGGCAGTTTAATGCTGGAACGCTGTTTTTGGATTCAAGAAAAGTGCCTTCCTTTTTCTGACTACACAAGGTCTGCTAGCCAATTTATAACAGCCAAACTAATTGGCATACTTACTGCGTTTCCCCAAAAATAAGACCGGGTCTTCTATTAATTTTTGCTCCAAAAGACACATTATGTCTTATTTTCCAGTTAGGTCTTATTTTCGGGGAAATACGGCGCTCAGTGGGTCTGTCTGGCTGACGATCTTAACTGGAGCTTATTTTGGAGGTAGGGCTTATATTACGAGTGTCCTGAAAAAATATGCTAGGGCTTATTTTCCAGTTAGGTCTTATTTCCGGGGACTTGTTCAATATTGACCAGGTTCACAAGTTACACCAAGCCAGAGTTGCTTAACAACTGTTTGCTGAACCAGCCATCCTGGTCAGAAATGAAAGACAAAAATAAAATTGGCCATTCTCTACATTTAGACACACTCAAACACCATCCAAAAAACCCAGTAAAAAAGAAAGGTTTGTCCACTAAGCTGTAATGGTAAGCTACCATACCAATATCTCAGGGATTGCCCCAAAGAAGAGGGAGTCAAGCTCTTCTCCAAAGCACCTGAAGGCAGGACAAGAAGCAACAAATGGAAACTCATCAAGGAGAGAAGCAACCTGGAACTAAGGAGGAATTTCCTGACAGGGAGAAGAATTAGTCAGTGGAACAGCTTGCCACCAGAAGTTGTAGGTGCTTCATCACTGGAGGTTTTTAACAAGAGACTGGATGGCCATTTGTCTGGAATGGTATAGGGCTGTGATGGTGAATCTTTGAGACACCGAATGCCCGGATAAGTCGTGACTAATGAGTGGCGGCTCGTGACATCATCACCTGGCGCTGCTACTCCTTTCTGAGCATGCTCATCTCTGGGGCGATGCTGGGGCGAATTGGCTCATGTGCCAACAGAGAGGGCTCTGCGTGCCCACTGCGGCACGTGTGCCATAGGTTCGCCATCACTGGTATAGGGTCTCCTGCCTGAGCAGGGGGTTGGACTAGAAGACCTCCAAGATCCCTTCCAATTCCGTTGTTCTGTATTCTGTCTCTTCAGAGTACAAACAATATCGTAGGCAGGCCCAAGCCTCACATACCACAACGTATCACTAAGCCAGAACGGAAGTCATCGCATCACAACTTCCTGAGATACTCTGCACCCAACTTCTGACGGGCACCTTCGGACGGGATCTTCCCCCAAAGCCACCTGACGATGTCAGGTTGAGATGCATGCCAGGAATTCCCCCACACAAACCATGGAGTTGTGACTTTTTCCCTGGCGCATCATTGCCCTAGCGCAGGGGTGGGCAACCATGGCAGCTACACGACCTGTAGACTTCATCTCCCAGAATTCCTGAACCCACCATGGCGATTACTTACCTGCCACCAATGTCCGCAAAAGGATGTGCTCCATGTCATTCTCTGAGGATAACATGACCATTTCCAGCACCTGATGCGCAGATGCATCGAAAGATGAAAGGAGATCCGGGTTATCTTCTGTCACCGTTTGTAAACAGGACGCTGTAAGAGGCAGAGGACGTGTTTAAATCTAGGCCACAAACCCCAGTCACAAATCAACCATCCAAAACCTATCCATCTTTCTGTACCTAAAAAGTATGATCAACGGCTTGATAGTTTTTACAAGGGCAATTCGGAAAACAATCTCTGTTTGGTTATCAATGACAGATCCTTGAAGAAACAGAACTCTTATTACACATATTAGAAAACGACAATGTTACATGACTTTTCAATATCATCGTCATTCAAATGGAGACATCTTTCAGAACGTCTTACAAGGTTTGACATTCCTCCTGCAAAGAAATCTCCCTCCTGGGAATGAAGCCACCCTGGAACAGCATCGTGAAGTGCATTGTCATCGTCAAAGCGGTGCAAACCAAACATCGTGGTATGATGACTTCCGGTGTGGTGTTGGTTCACGATAATGCTCATCCGGACACCGCTAGATGCATCCCAGAACTTTTGGAGCAGTTCCATCGTTGGGATGTTTTTGATCGTTACCCCACCCCACATAGCCCAGATTTGGCAGCGAGCAACTCCAATCTCTTCTGGCTTCCTTCCCAGGAGAGAGATTTCTTTGCGGAAGGAATTTCAAACCTTGTAAGACGTTACGACAAGGGCCTCAGTTTGAATGGTGATGATGTCGAAAAGTTATGTAATCTTGTAGTTTTCTAATGTATATAATAAAAGTTCTGTATCTGCGAGTGTCTGTCATGAATAACCAAGCGGAGGTTTTTTTTTTCTGAATTGCTCTCATGGTTGTTAATGCTCACTTCCATTTTTTTAACGTTTTTTTATTAAGATTTATTGAAAATGATTAAAATACAAAACACCAAACAAATAAAGAAAAACTAAAAACACAACAAAAAAGAAATCAACTAAAAAGTCTCCTAAAAGAAAAAAAACATATACATATCCTCCCTAATTGACGGCTGATTAAAATGATATAACAATTTTAGTTTCCCACCCCTTGCGAAACACGCCAACCAAAAATGTAAACAAACTGCTAAGTCTAGTTACACCTCCATCTTGAACTGACGCTATATTATACAGAATTTTTTATAAATCACAAAACACTTATTTTAAATAGTTGTCATTCTACCTTCTGCCACTGAAATTTTGCAGGGAAAAAAATGAAAACCAAGCTAATGAAAAACAATAACTATATAGATCATGGGCAAAGTTTTATAAATGGATGGACAGAAGGTTGAAAGAATAGGAGTAAAGACGTAGAAACTGACAAAATACTAGAAGGAGAAATTAGAAAGAAATGAAACACCTAATACCATTATAGACTGAGAATTTACAAGAATTTTAAAAGGAGAGGGTTAGAAAGGAAAGAAGAAATAAAGAAAAGACAAGTAAGGAAGGATGGAAGAAGTAGAGAAAGAAAGAAAGGAGGAGAGAGCAAATAGAAAGGAGAGAGAGAGAGAGAAAGTAGGAATGCAAAAAGGAGAAACAGGAGTGGGAAGATAGAAGGAGAAGGGAAGATGGAGGAAGTGAAGGAGCAAGAGGTAGAAAAAAAGGAGAAGGAAAAGAGAGGAAAGAAGGAAGAAGGCAAAGCATAAGAGGGGTGAAGTAGAAAGAGAGAAGGGAAGAGATAAACAGAAAGAAAGAGGGAAGTAAGGAAAGAACAAGAGAGGGGGTGCAAAGGGTAGGAAGTTAAAGGAAAGTAGGAAGGGAAAGAAAAGTAGGAAGGGAAAGGAAAGTAGAGAGGGAAGAGGAAAGTAGGGAAAGAGGAAGATGAGGAAGAGGAAAGAGAGAAAGGGAAAGGAATGAAACGAAGAGAGGAGAAACAAAAAAGAGAAACAAATGTAAATAAGGAAATAGAAGTATAATAGAAAATCAGCAGAGTTTAAGCGAAAGACGGTTTAACATGCCCGATGTATTAATGGTGATAAGATTTAAGAAATCCTGTGTATAAATGAAAGAAATTCATATGTTGATGCAAAACATTTGCAATAAAAAAATAATTAAAAGAAAAACAATAGCTAGAAGGCAGCACATTTTACCCATTCCTGCTCAAACTATCTCTTGCCTCAGTAAATTATAGAGAGAACTTCATATAAACAGTGGGAAGAGTTAAAACAGGCACGTCCAAGAAAAAAGGTCTCTTCTCTTTCTTACCCACAGCGATAGCCAGGTCAACATTGGTACAAAATCTTTTCAGATATTGTAGAATAACGCCTAGGGATCCTTCTTTGTTGAATATTGAGACGGCTGTACTGTTGCATTCACTGAGAGAGACATTAAAAGAAGGTTTAGCCAATCAATCTCCTAAGGGTCCATTGATTTATAAGCCAATAGGGCAAACTTCAATTTATAATAATGGTGTACAGGTCAAAAATGATTCCAAAGAAATGTTTCATAACTCAGATGAGCATAGGACAAATTTGATATGCATGACAGGGTATATATTTTTTGCCCAGGTATCTATTCAAGTCTGAAAGAATATGCAGCTGCTTTAATGAGGTCATGCTTCTTAATGCAACCACATCGCTTTCCACCCTTGAACAGAAGTCTTTGGGGGGCGAGGGTCACCCTTGCTTCTTTCAAACAATGTCTGAAATATCCACAGCCCCAGCATGAATTAGTTTCCTACTGAAATCTAAGTTTCTACACAGTAATAACAGGACACAAAAAGGTTATCTTCTGCCAATTGGGATCTACTCACTTTTACTTCCATCCTTCCCTAACAGAGGTTTTCAAACCTTTTCAAGCTATGGACCCCAAAATACGCCGTTGCTACATGGCAGACCCCATTCCCACAAATTCAACTAATTACCAATCGACAATTCACGCCCATTATTTTTTCCAAATTTTTCTTGACCTGTCTGCGGATCCCCTGGCAACTTGCCGCGGACCCCAGTTTGAAAACTTCTGCCCTGACACACTCATACAGAGATACGTGCAAAGTTAATGAACTCATTTTGTTTGTATTTCTACTTTCTCAAAAGAGGGCTGAGCTCATCGATCCCGCCCAACTTCCACAACTGGAAGACGCGGTCAATGGATCCCCTCTTCCCCAAATACCCTTGGCTAGCCCTGAAATCAAGAATTTCACAACTTACCAGACATTCCACAACAGATTCACAGCTTCGTTAGCAATGTCCTCAGTGTGGTTTCTCTCTGTCTGTTTGTCTTCCTTCAAGGAACCATTGCTTTCTAGAAGTCCTATCTGGCACTGTTTGAATCGAAGTAGGCCAACAAAGAACAAAGATTAGGATAGGTACATCCTGAAATGGCCCCGAGGAGAAGAATTCGAGATAACCTTGCTTTCATTGATATCTTCAAAGTTCGTTCATTCTTCAAAGGACTTTCTGGATATCAGTTACTATAGGCTAGTTCAGCCATCACTTTAAACCAAATGGTTTCCTTCTGACCCAGCTTGCGGAATGAACCTAACTATTCTGGCTTGTCAGCTGTGGTCAACAGTTTAGCTTAACTAGTGAATCCAGCCAGCTTGTGGCGATGATTTTATTATAGCCTAGTAGTCTGGTAACATATTCTAAGGATCTTGAAAAGCAAAGCCTGAACAAACCTAGCTACTTAGATGGCAGGCTATCAGAAAGACCTATGCAGTAGGTTGAGCCTGGAGTGGAAAGTAGCACGATATCCAAGCTCATTAAGGCAGCTGCTTCTCTTTCAGGCTTCCACTAAAATTTGAAAAAAGAGGTGACTACCTTAAAGGAAAGCTTTGCTCGTGTGCCCATGCATTGTAGAACATATTTCAAAGCATGCACAGAACTGTAATTTAGTAGATATGGCCATTCTAATTTTGCATTTGCTCTGGCTGATTGGCTTGAGAGAAGCATTTCATTGATTATACTCTGGTACTTCTCAAAGCGTTAAAACATTTTTGTTCATTTTAGTTTATACATATCCTGTAATGCAGTGGTCGCCAACCTTTTGGACCTCAGGGACCACTAAATTCATAATTTTAAGTCCCACGGACCACTAATATGAATTTTTTTAAAAGATATATACATTTCTAAAATAATGATTACAGAGCTTCCATTTTATTAATATAAAAGGCATCTATTTAATATTAAATAGCTTATTTAATTATAACAAAATTATAAATGCTTATTTAATCATAACAAAATCTTTAAAGGTTCATCGTAGCAAAAATATTAAAGTTAGCTTAATTATTACAAAATAATTGAAGTTTAAGTATTACACATTTTAGTGTGATATTTGTTCCTGCTTGAGAGTCAGAGACACACAGAGAGAATGAGAGAGAGAGACAGAGACAGAGAGAGAGACAGAGAGACACACACACACAAAGAGAATGAGAGAGACAGAAGGAGAGAGAGAGACAGACAGATATACACACACAAGAACCATTCAAAAAAATTCGAATAATCTTCAGATTTTCCTGCGGACCACCAAAAATTTCTTGCGGCCCACTTGTGGGCCATGGCCCACAGGTTGGCGACCACTGCCGTAATGTATGGGTGCCCAAGCGCAGCATCTCTTTAAATCAGTTGTTTCTTTTTTTCCTGAAAGAGAGGCAGCTGCTTTAATAAGACTTTTTGTTTCAGTGGCAGGAAAAGGTAAGAGTCCTTTAAAGAGTTCAGGCTCCCACACATTCCAAAGCACCTCTGCGGAATTATTTTCAAAGCACACACAACTTTATTACATACCTCCTTCAATAAAGCTACAAGGGGAGTCATGATGTCTTTAGTGACCATATCATTGCAAACTTCAAATCCTCCACAGGCACTGAGGTTTCTGCAACAAAATCAAATTTAGTCTGTATTAGTTTGGTAGGTATTTTTTAATCAGCCATTTGTAAAGGCTTTTTCAAGATAAGGAGATGTCCGCAACACAGCAATGACGAAGACGTACAACCCAAAACGATCAAAACAAGTCTAAAAGTTTTGAGAAAGTTTTGACTCTAGGTGGGAGGGAGAACAATCTTATCGGGAGGAACCTTGTAGAATCCATGATGAGAAGCACAGATTTGATCTTGCTTATTTGCATAGGTCAGGAAGTTTCAACTCGAGAGAAACAGACAAAGAGAAAGAGCAGAAATTATAATGGGACAATGAAACTTTACTGTTTCATACTTTTAGATTAAAAAGAATAATAAAATCAGTCCAGGTTGGAAGCTCAAAGCTCACTGATGACAGCTAGCAAGCTAGAATTGGCCGTTTGAGTCTCTCTTCCTTTTCCGAAGAATTTTCCTCTGACAAAAAAATAGCAAACATTCCGGTTTGCTGAATGTGCCCCACATTTCATTCGCACAATGTACTAAGGACCCCCATGGAGCATATACATTTCGGCCTAAACCACCATGACTCCCGAATTTCTGTCTATCGTCCGACACTCACCGAAGAGCTCCTGCCGCCGTCTCCCGAACCACCAAGCTCGGATCGAGCAGCAGTGGGCCCAGCCGCCGGACCACGTCCCTTTGCACGAAAGCTGGGATCGTTTGCTGCTGCTGCAACATTTTGGAAATGTTGGCGCAAGCAAATTCACGCACGTCAGCATTGGGGTGCTGCAGCTGGAAAGGCAGAGAGAAGGGAAGACGGGCACGGAGAATGAATCGACAGAATCACCCAGACCCGACAGAGGAAAACATCTGCAGCTTCAGGTTGAAATGAGAGATCCTTGCTGCTCTCTCAGATCGGTGGCTTCCTTGCAGACATTTCATAACCCAACTAGGTAACCTCATCAGCACTAGCATGACGATCCTAATTGGGTAACCTACCAGGCACTCCCCTCTCTAGCACTGGTGATGTTACCTAGTTGGGTATTGAAACGCCTGCAATAAAACCGCCAAGCTCAAAGCGCGCCAAGGATCTCTCGTTACCAAGTCCACTTTGAAGGTTCCTGGAAGGCCCTCCAGAAGGATTTAAATCTATGCACACCCTCCTGGGCAGGTGCAGAGTGCATTTCCTCCACCTCATATCCAAACACACACAGGTCAACGATTCCACCCATTGCGGCAGACGTGGATTGCAGTTCCATCCGGCACACCCTTAAAATTCCTCTGTTCCTTGCCTTAAAAAAAGCTCACTTGCAGGGATACCCCTTCCCCATCTAACAAATGCCCTCTGCTCTTCGGTGACCCTTTCACCACCAGACCCCCTCCATATTCTTGGGCCACTTGCTATTAGCAATCTCACTAGATGAAGCCCAGAAGCTCATTGGGATCTATTTTACTGACTAGCCAGCAGCCCTGCCTGCAACAGATCACTCTATTTTTCCTTTCGGTTTGCCGGTGCCTCAACCTGCCTTCTTGCAGCCCGAGTAACAGAGTTGGAAAGGACCTTGGAGGTCTTATAATACAACCCCCTGCTCAAGCAGGAGACCCTTTACTAGGGATGGTTAACGTTTTAGTCATCGAGTGCCCGGACGAGTCGCAGCTTGGGATGTCATCACCTGGCACCACTACTCTTTCTGAGCATGTGCATGGTCCCATGATGTTATCGCTTGGCGCCACTACTCTCTGAGCAAGCACATGGCCTTATGACATCATAGCCTGGCATCGCTACAGCTTTCTGAGCATGCTCAGCTCTGGGGCAACTTGGCTCGCGTGCCAGAGGAGGGCTCTGAGTGCCCGCTGCGGCACGCGTGCCATGGGTTCGCCATCACTGCCCTATACCATTCCAGACAAGTGGCTGTCCAGTCTCTTATTCAAAGCCTCCAGTGGTGGAGCCCCCACAACCTCTGGAGGCAAGCTGTTCTGCTGGTTATTAATTGTTCTGCCAGGGAACTTCTCCTGCTCCAAATAGCCCTCCTTACTAGCACTGATGATATCACTGCAAGAAGACAAGCAAGCTCAGAGAGCACCAAGGACCCCTCATTTCAACCTTGAACTACAAATATTCTTCTTTATTAGAAAGTTTCCTTACTTCTAGGATCCTTCTCTCCTTGATTAGTTTCTATCTGTTGTTTCTTTGTTCTGCCCCAGTCCTTCTTTCCATTAAACTAGGCATACTCAATCCCTGTTCTTCATATGTTTGAGCCTTCATCTTT
This sequence comes from Pareas carinatus, assembly GCA_032468095.1. NCBI lineage: Eukaryota > Metazoa > Chordata > Lepidosauria > Squamata > Pareidae > Pareas > Pareas carinatus. Next base: position 34,446 of record JANHFO010004767.1, on the reverse strand, counting down.
CCTCTTCCTATACCGCTTTCGTTTATTTGTAACAGCAACTCCTGCAACCATTCTTCAGATGGTGGTGGGGTTTTTTGCCCTGCACCGAAGCAGACCCCTCCTGTCCCTCTCTCTCATCTATCTGTCTGTCTGTCTGTCTAAGATCTAGCTATCTCCGTACCTCTCGCCTTCCCTTGCCCCCTCATCTATCATCTATCTTTATCTTAGATCTCTCCCTCCCCCCTCTCTCCTTCTCTCCCTCCTCCTCTCATCTATTCTATCTATTCTATCTTAGAGCTCGCTCTCTTCCTTCCCCTCTCTCTCCTTCCCTCCCCCCTTATCTATCTATCTATCTATCTATCTATCTATCTATCTATCTATCTATCTATCTATCTATCTATCTATCTAGGATCTCCCTCCCTCCTCCCTCTCTCCTTCCCTCTCTCCACCTCTCTCATCTATCTATCTATCTATCTATCTATCTATCTATCTATCTATCTATCTATCTATCTATCTATCTATCTA
>JANHFO010004767.1:16035-29968 GCA_032468095.1 Pareas carinatus | reverse complement strand
GTGCTCAAATTGACACAAGTCAGAGGCACCAGCCTGAAGATGGTGAGTGAGACCTCACCGAAACGTCGCCAAGAAACACACAATCTTACACGGGGAAAAACCCGAACATGCTCAAACTTACATATATATATTATATATATATATATATATATATATATGATATATAAAAACTCAATATGGTATACAAACTGGAGAGTGCACACTTGATTTTATATATCGAGAGAGAGGGAGAGTGTGTGTATCTACATATGTGTGTGTATATATATGTATGTATATGTGTGTGCGTGTGTATAGAATGTATAAAATATATAAAAGTATATAAAAGAATGTACTTTATGATAATTAATGTATTTTAGGATTGTAACCATTATTTGTCAATTATAGTCGTATGATTGTAACCACAGTTTGTCAGTTGGAGCCTGTTTGTAAGTATTGATCATGTACAAATTCCTTGTGTGTCCAGACACACTTGGCCAATGCTATTCTATTATATTCTATATACACATACATACATCTATACACATGTATATGTTTGTGTGCCATAATGAGTGAGAGTATTTGTATAACATGTTTCTGTCTGTGTGTCATGTGCGCATATATAATCATGGTATACAAACTATATGGAGAGTGCATAGACATACTTATATATAAAGACTGGCTACATATAAATGCAAAAATGACATTTTTGGGGCACACGTGCCGTAGGTTCGCCATCGCTGCTCTAAGACCACCTCCACTAAAATGACAGAGCAAGCCACTACAATATAAACTGAGAGCAAACCTCATTCCCTCCTAGCACTGATGATGTTACCTAGTTTGAGTAATGCGATGTCTGCAAGAAAACAACCAAGCTTAGAGAGCACCAAAGACCCCCTCAAGATATAATCTGCATTACTGGATGGTCTCACTCCATGGAAAATGATAAACTAATGGAAACTCCACTTGAGGACCAGTGATTTTCCATCCCCATTTTCATTCTAATCTGACTTTATTGATACATTTGATGGATTCTGTTGTGTGCCTATTGTAGGAAAAGGAATGCTCTAAGCAGGTTGAGAAGATTCCTGTCTTGAGAAGCTGAGAACATTCTCGTGCATAGGCTTTTAGCAATAAATTTAATTGAATCTTCACCTGTGAAGTTGTGAAGTTTTATTGCCTTGACACCTCCTCGTGTGCTTTTGCAAGACCTCCAAAATGTTCTCACCATGATATCTTTATTTGCACTTCATTGTATTTTTCCACTAGTACATATAATTATGTTGAACAGGTAGTCTATAATTATATATATTGTTGAGACAAAATTCTCCAGAGAAACATAGTGAGTTTGTGATGTTCCTGTTCTTATGGAAGGTGGCGGGTGTCCTTGATCTGAGCTCGAGAATCACTGAGACGGAAGAAAGTTAAGTTTGCTGCACAGTCACCAATTTTGGGGTCTACTATAACTCCAAGAATATTTAGCACAAGGGATGTAATGGCTTCTGAGCAGAACAAACAGCCTTTCCAAATAAATCAAGCTAGCGATATGCCATAAAGGAAATGCAAAAATATAGTTACCTGTCCCTTCAGCCTTGTAATTATGCCCTCAAAAATTAATAACCTGGTGCAAAAACAAAAAAAAATGGCAGAAGGGAAATGTTCCCTCAGATGTTTTCGACTTTATGACCCAGACAAAGAATTGTAGGAATGGTAGTGTAAAATATATAGAAGGCACCAGATTTCTTATCTCTCCTGTGGAAAATCTTTTCTTGTAAAAATGCTAATTATGGACAAGTCCATTTAACTCCATATTCTGTTGCTGTTTGGCATTGGCATTCTACCATAACAAGTAAGGACAATTAAGGGAAAGTATTTAAGTATTTGCATCCAGTGAATAGGTTTATTTTGCAAAGCAAAATTTTTAAGAAACTCTTAAAAGCATTTCCACTTTTTTACCTTTTTATATTTTTTTTAATAACAAGGTAGTTTGGAGAAAAACCTAAGTGGCTTATCACTTTGAATGTTTTCTGATGTAACTTTTCTTCTGGAAATATTTTGAAACTATTCTTTTTTTAATAACAAGATTTTATTTTTTTAATTTAGAAACGAAAATGTCTTCATGGGCCAAAGCAATCACAGATCAAGCACAAACACCTGATTCTGAAAAAAGGTAAAATCTCTGTGTGTGTTTGTGTATTAAAAGAAATTAGATAATATACAGTATGTATAATCATAGACCCACATTTTTGTAGTTGAAAAAAGATAATGTGCTATATATATTTTTTATGTTCAGTTCAAAAGTTTAACTCTTTATTTAAAAATTGCAACATATACTTGATGGATAGAAACTAAATATTATACATTGATTTTTGCATTTAATAATATAAATATAATTAATAAATAATTAAATAAATAAATCATTGAGATTTAGCACCAGCCTATCATTATATCTTGATTTTCTTCTTTAGTATGGTTAGTGGCTCCACTTGCTACTAGTGGCATGCCCAAATTCATAATCAATGCTGTCTAACATAAACTATCTGTGTGCTTCTGGGTTACATATTTGTTCTTTGTATACAGAAGAAATACAGAAATTGTGCATCACATCTAAATCTAGCATCTTAGTTTGCTTGTTTGTCTGTTTGCTTGCTAATTATTTTATTCATTCAATTTGTACAGCTGCCAATCTTAACAAATTATTCTGGGCTTGCTGTTCCCAAGCCAACTGGTCTTTCTAATTTCGTACCAACACTTGGCTTACACTTCTGTTTTTCAATCTGGATTCCAGTTCAGCTGGAATCATGTTATCAAGGAATTGTGTTGTTTTCAGCCACTAAGTTGTGTCCAACTCTTTGCAACCCTATGCACCTCACTATAGCATTCTAGCCCTGCCCTTCCTCCAGTGTCTCTCAGAGTTTGCCCAAATTCATGTTCCTTGCATTAAAGATGAGCTGTGGTGGTGCCGTGGCTGGAATGCAGTATTGCAGGCCAATTCTGCTGACTGCCTGCAGTTCGATTCTGATCAGCTCAAGGTTGACTCAGCCTTCTGAGGTCGGTAAAATCAGGACCCGGATTGTTGGGGGCAATATCCTGTCTCCGTAAACCACTTAGAGAGGGCTGTAAAGCATTGTAAAGCAGTATATAAGTCTGTGCTATTGCTAATGATGACTCTTATCTAACCATCTCATCCTCTGCTGCCCTCTTCTCCTTTTGCCTTGCATCTTTCCCTAGTCTTTTCCAATGAGTTCTCTCTTCTCATTTGGTGACCAAAGTATTTGAGCTTCAACTTCAATATCTCTCAGTTCTGTCATTACCAAGAACAAAAGAGCAAAACATTGCAGAAGTGGCGGAACGTGACTTAGTGATTTTAAACCGGTGACCCTCAATTTCAGAGTTCTCAAAGAATTGTTAGAGGAGGACTCTATTCATTTCCTTGAGCTTCTGTAGAACAAGTGAGATATAAATGCAGTAAAGAACACCATCAAAATGATTTCAAAGCAATATGGCCACCTAGGCAATTAATCCGGCCGACTCGTTAGGTCATATTGTTGTTTATGCTGATGGGCAGCAGCTGTCTTAGTTTTCAAATGAGTCTTTCCCCCAGAATTTCTGAAAACAGAAGATATTGACCCTGAAACATTTGCATGCCACAATACCCAGCTTCACAGTAATTACCTGGGATCTACAGTTACAATCTCTATGATGAAATTTTCGTATCATAATATGTGAATATAATACGGAAAAATAGGTGCTAGGACTACCTCTAGCAATCTGTATATGTCTGGATTTGATTTTTGGCAAATGATGTTTGTCTTTACGGAATATGCCTTGACCAAGCTGTTTATTGCAGATGGAAATTTTCCCATCTGATTTTTTGAGTGTGCTGCTAGTTCTACAATGTCTGGTCTAGAATGTTTCTACACCCATTATAACAGGAATGATTTTTTTTAGGGTAAAGAATTGAAACTGTTTGCTGTACTCAGCGCCACAGCAGTGTCTTGTTTGGCTCCAATAAACCCAATCTTGAGTTTCGTGCTTGTATCTTCGTCAGCATTGCACACTTTAGATCTAGCTCAAGGGTTTAATGTGCTGCATCTCGTATTCCTAGTTAATCAGTGTAACCGAATTCAGTTTTATCTGCGCCTAAGAAATAGTTAACAGTAAATGAAGCAAGACCAGGCAGCTGTTGTCCTTATGCTATCTTTGCTTCTTGAAAGATCTTTCCAGGCTGTACATTTGCCAGCCGGTTTGAGAGTTCTTGTGTGTGTGTGTGTATGTTTTGTTTTAATTAGTTTCTCCATAGCTTGGTGGGTCCAAAGCCAGCACCTTAAGCAAAATTTTAGAATAATTAGATTGTTTAGCTGATCTGAAAGGAGGGAAACATTGGCAGGGCAAATCTTTATTACCCGTTGTATGACTTCGAGATTTTAAAAATACTACTCAGCATTTGGTTTAAAGGAATTAAGTCATCCTGCAATTTTCATCATCACACTCCAGTTTATTTTTTTTCCTTTTAATGCCTGTAACACGGTTAGAAAAGAAGTCCTTCCTGAAGCCTTTGCAAGTCTAGCATGTTACTTGTTTTTGTTTGATCTGATGTTACCAAACTGTAAATGGCTTTGAGTGGTTCATTATATAAAGGCAGTGTAACAAAAACAAACAACAACAAAACCAGGGTCAGAAAAAGAAGAAGACTTCACCAAATGGTGAAGTCAGCAAACCCAAAACATCTCACCCGCAACAGATCCTCCAACAAAGGAGCACTAGATTGGCCCTTCCATGCTTGTACATCAACTGTACCGTTTTCTTGATCAGGAGACCCTGCTTGTGGTCGCTCATGCTTGGTCACCTCCTCTTTGAGTCCTTGCACTGTGTCCCACATGAATCTTCCCATAAAGACCACTCAGAATGGTAGCTGGGCCATCAGCCGACAGCTTGAATACCTCTGGGTGCATCTCAGAATGCCCAGGTCTAGCCTGCCTTAAGCCTTTTTGGAGATACAGTCCACATTCAGAGAAAATCAGTACTTTGAACAATGGTGTTGACTGCTTTTAACTTTGGTATAAATTAATTGGCTTTTCTTTTTTGGTTCAGGCAGAGATCGGGGTGGATTCCTCGACTTCTGGAGTAAGTAATTACATTAGCATTTCTGCTCTTGATTGAAAGCCAGATCTGCCCGTAACGGCATGCAAAGACAGATGGATGGATGCAAGGGTGGATGCAAGGGTGGATGGACAGGCAGACAGATATTTTCCTTGTCATATATATAGCATGTCCTTGTCTTTGATTTGTTGTATTTCTTCTATTAGTATGGACTGTAATGACAAAGAACTCTTCCATGTAGCGATGCTGGTTGCTCTCATTTTATCCCAACTCTCTAGAAATTTGCTGAAATAGGAATGGAGAGAAAAGAAAGGATGTCTCCTTTTCTTTGCTGGGATCTTTGTTAATGTTGAATTGACACCCCCATCACACCCCCACATACAATATGCCCCCCCATTTCTGATGTCCTCCATCAGCTTTGCGTCAAATAAAAAATGTTTCAGACCTTATTCTGCAGAGTTTAAAATTGGACTCCAAATTCTTCCAAATGATCGTCTAAAAGTTTATTATGCTCAAATTCTTTTGGCCATCCTTAATATGCCTATCTTGCTCCTTCTAGCATAAATCCTTACAAATCCATTCAGAAGAGTTCTTACACGCCCTCAGATGGTTACTCAAAGGACTACGAAGATGGTAACAGGTGAGGATCTATTTCCCTTCCATACTCGCTTTAATTATAACCTGAAGTAACAGTGCAAGACAGAGAATAACAGATGGAACTGAATGAAACAGGGCAGTCCCGTGTCGTCTTTAATGTAACCCAGTTTTTATCATTTTTGTTCAACCCAAAAGGTTGCGATAATTTGTTTAAGAAGGAGATAAACTAACTCTTGTGTGTTTTTGGCTTGAAGCTTTGAAGAACTCTTTGGGCAGCAGTATCATCCATCATCAGAGAGTGAAGATCGTTATGAGAGACATCACTACTCTAAGAAAGGTAAGAGTTGCCTGAAATAAAGCTGCAGTAAAAATGGGCTCGCTCCTCCAAATGCCTTGCATTTCAGTTTTGCATTTCAATCCAGTTGGGTTCTCTGGCAGCTGAAGAAATATCAGAAGTATTTGTGTCCAAGGAGTGTTTTGTTTAGAAAGATGTATTGAAACAAACGGGGTAGAGCTACAAGACTTTCAGCAAATGAACGTTTTTCTGTTTAGTACCAATTTACCCCAAGCACTTAGCCTTCCAGTAGGAAGATTGGTCTTTTCTGTAGAGTCCTTGGTTTTCTTTGAGCTTGGTTGTTTGCTTAAGGACATTTCAATCCCCAACTCGGTAACATCATCAGTGCTGGTGAGTGTGGAGTTTGCTTCCTGTTTATATACAGTGGCTTGCCCTGCCAGTGTTGGTGGAAGTGTAGCTTTCTTCTTGATCAGCGGCCCCCAACCTTTTGGGCACCAGGGACTGGTTCCATGGAGAAAGGTTTTTCACAGACTGGAGGGGGCATGGTTTTGTGTGCTGCCCGCATCCTGTTTCCGCAGACTGGTTGCTGGCATGCTGCGAACTACTGGTGGTCCGCGGATCGGGGATTGGGGACCCCTATTCTTGGCAGTTCCTTGATTAGGGTATCGTTCTCTGCTTGATTGTTTGTCATCTTGGTAGTTCTTTGATTAAGATATTTATGGCTTGATTTTTGTCTGGTGTTAATCCTCACACTCACCAGCACTGATGATGTTACCTGGTCAGGTAATGAAATGTCTGCAGAAGCAAACCACCAAGCTCAGAGAGCACCAAGGAGTCCGCAGTTCAATTCTGAGCTACAATCCTGAGTCCCTTCTATTAGTCTTTTCACTCATAACAAAGAAACTTAAGTTTGGCTGTTTACAGAACCATTCTTATCAGTGTGGGAACCAACTTTTACTACTACTTGTTACTGTTCAGCGAAGACCACTATAATTCAGTCCTGAATCCTGCCCAGATACTGAATTTACCATATCTAACTGAAGAAAGAAGATGTATTAAGTCTTGCTGCTGCTTTAATTTATCTATCTGTCTGTCTGTCTATCCATCCATCCATCTCTTATCAGATATCTCATCTCTTTCATTTATCGTGTCTATCCATCCATCAATCAAACTGTCTATTCATCCATCCATCCATCAACCTGTGCATCTGTCTGTCGACCTGTGTATCCCTCTAATCTGTCTGTCTTCCTCAATCTGATTATCTGTTTATATCTTTAGATGAAGGCCACGCCAAGGATGCTCATCTGGATAAGTTATACTTGCAGTTTTACCAGCAGATAGAGAATGAATATAACAGAGAAAGGCCTTCGGACTGTGTCATCGTTTCCATCAGCAAGGATCAAGCGTAGGTCTTTCCTTTTTCTTTTTAAGACGCGGTTACTGATGCTTCACTCAACTTCGAAATAACAGTTCCCTGCCTTAATTTCACTTTTAGCATATGGTTAACTCTTTTTAAAGATTTTGATTTTCCTGTTTTGTTTCTGAAGTGACAGGAAGCAACGATGATGGTACATGTCTGTACTGCATGACCAAACGACAGAAATATATCTCTAAATGTAGCATCATTTGCATGGAGAAAATGTCCCCCACCTCACCACAATTTTTTCATAAACTCCTGTTATTGGAACTGTTCCAGAATAAGTTTTCAGAGTCAGGATGGGCAAATATGGAAGCTTTATAATCTGCGGACTTCAACTCCCAGAATCCCATGCTGGCTCAGGAATTCTGGGAGTTAAAGTCCACAGATCATATAGGTGCCATAGTTGCCCACCCCTGCTCTAGAGAGTTGAATAAAAATAGTAAAATAGACTCGACTCCCATTATTCCCACCCTCTTTAGACCCTCTATATTGAATTTTTGACACCTGTTTCCCATGACTGGAAATATTAAAATAGTAAAATATTTTGATTTCCTTCCGTCCCTTGTAACTTGGGTGTCAGTCCTTTTGGTTTGGTAGAACTATGACTTAATAAGTGCAGTTGTAGCTCTTGAAGGACTAGGATGGTTGTAAGTTTAGTACTGATTCTTACGTGTATGTTTTACTTAATAGGGAAATCTCTCTAAAAGTGTTATGGTAACTATCATAGTAATGTGAGAGTGTCAAGTGTGAGTTTTCAAGGATAACCACTTCCATTTGAACTAAGATTCGCCTCTCTTTTTTTGCCTAGGAAATATTCTAAATGCTTGTATGGATGGATGATTATTTGGTGTTTTCCAAAAAACCATTTTAAAGTGGTCCCTTATCCAACAGTACTCTGCCCCAATATAACTTGAATATCAACGTAAAGTAGTGTGGTTGATGGTACTGAGATTCCTTTTAAAGTGAAAATTTCTGTTGAGGTCTCTCATTAAATGAAGCCCATTGAAAAAGCATAATTTCGACGTTGACACTATGGAAATGTATAATAATTAGCCATTGGGAGTTTCTAAGGAATTTTGCCATCAATGAGGCATCATCACCTCTCCGTTCCTTTCAGTCCGTTTTGAATGCCACGAAATTCACTGGGGGTCATAAATTCAGCGTTCGGTATTGGAGATTTCGCCTTGCTACTTAAAAAGACGATTACTATTTCCCTTATGCAGTTTCTGAAAAAAAGGCTCCCTGTATTTGCAATTTTTTTCACACAAGTGCTTAGCATCTCTAAAATGCTCAGAGGAATTTATTTTTTCCTTTGAAGACTTTTTAGCATAAAAACACACGTCTAAGGCAAACATGCTGCCTCCACTTTTGCTTAGTCTCGAACTTTTGAGAGTTTCACATGCTTTGATTAGACTTTTGTCACCTTGTCATTTCCCTCTAATTCTTGTAGTATTACCTTAACCAGGACTTAACTTGCATTCTCAGACATTCTGAGAACAAAGCTGTTCTCCAGTTCTCCTCATAACACCAAGTACGTTATCAATAGTAAAAATCGTTGCAGTACCTATTTGAGGGTTGATGTAGTACATCTTTGCCAAATTAATTGTCACTGTAATTTTGATGAATCATTCTCATCAATTGTGTCATATTGTGGCCTTAGCAATGTCGTAAGAACAACTTATAGGATGGCTTACATTTTTCCTTGATGCTACATTGCCAAAATAATACGTGGAGCCTGAATTGTGTTTGGTAAAATATTTCTGTCATCTTTTCCAGTTTTCCCGTCCAGTCAAAGCCTTTCATCTGTTTGCTCTTCTCACAGCAGCATGCTAGATAAATTGGAGGCATGATCGTTCATCTCATGCTAAACGTTTTCGTGCAGTCTTCAAAGGCCCAACACTTACTTTCTGGTTCCGTAAATATCACCACTAAATGTTTGTTCATAATTAGTCTCACGTGGTCATATCCTCAGATGAGATGATAATGCAACTATTTAAAATATCCTTATGTTCTAGAATAAATTTTTACACTAAATCTTTGGATGTCACAAAAATACAAAAAGTGTTTTGTAAATGTCAGTAATAACATCTTTATTATTCCAGAAAGGGCCTACTAAAACATGGCATACAAAATGGCTATGAAGCATAGCTAAAATTGCCAATTACTTGAAATTGTTGATTGCTATTTCATGACATCTAATTAGATAAATTGGAGCATCCGTGCCTTTAGAATTTTCTATAAAGTAAAATAGCAGCCTCAAAGAATGAGTTTCTGCCCAAAAAGAACAAGGAATGACCTATAATAAAAGCCTGGTTGAGTTAAGCAAATTCTGTAAAAATGCTAGTATGTGAAAAAATACGTATAGAATCCTAATACGGTGCTTATTTTTAAAAATGGCTTTGTAGTGTAAATTTTGCTGCTTCACATTTGTTTACTTTTTAAACTAATCTATTTCAGATCTGAAAAAAGAAAGAGTTCTATTGGGCTGTTCTTTGAGAGTCATAATAGCCATTATTAAATAATTTTCACATGCATACTTTTAGAGATCACTTTACATGCAAAAATCTCATTTACGTATGTTAACCAAATATTCACAAATATTAAGCAGTTCCCCATGGATATGCACCTGAAGTTTCCTTGCAATTATTGCTGAAATGGAAGCAACCTAGACATGTTATGTTCTTATGCAGTTCAATCACTGCAAAGTGTTTGCAAGACTTTAACTCCAGACAGCCCCAATCTAGTCCATTCAAGTGAGCTTAACTTATGTGGAGTCTTCATGTAAACAAGGGCTTCACCAGTCAGTTCGACATTGTGGTAAAATCTTATGTTTCCCACCAAGGAAGTTTAGCCCCAAACCTCTGTACCTATAATAGATAAATGTAGATGAAAAAATCTGGTTTTCCCAGCCTGTCACTCTCCAAATGTCCAGAATTCTCAATCAGCATGGCCATCGATCAATTCTGAAAATCATATCAGGAGGATATACTATTAATGAAGATCATTAATGAAGGTCTGCAGAGATCAAAGCCTAAAACCATAAAATTTAGGACACTATATGACCCAATCAAATCTCCTTATTTTGCTATAAATTTAAACTCACTTTCTCCGTGATCACTTCAGTTGGGAAATGTCTGACTCGCATTGTCATTCTTTTATGTATACTTAGACGTTTCATGACTACTTAAACCTTCATTTCATAAAACAAGACACCTCTGTTTCAGGTGACTCGGCAGAAAAGCACACCGTTAATATACCTCACTGAATATTTTCGAGTTTTCTTGCCGTACACAAAAATAACCCTTACTAGGGCACTGGCACGAATAATATCTTTTCTGAATTACTTGTAAAATAACTTGCTTCTTTGTTTTTTGTTTTGTTTTTTTTCCTTCAAGGGAATATTCAACAGCCATAGGCCATCGGTTGCAGGATCGTGGCCTTGTGGTGGAAATGATATACCTTACCTCTGAATCAGGTCTTACACGTGCCCTCCAAGAAGTTAAAAATGATGGTTCTCCATTTTGCGTTCTGGTTGAACCATCTAATGTAACACTTTCCTCATGCACCGTAATCATGCTTCATCAGACTATCAAAAGTAAGTTTAGCTTCCTTAAGAACTGGTCCCCCTTCAGAAAATGCTCTCTCTAGATCCATTCCTCACCATATTAAAACACATCAAAACTAACCTCTTCGAGAAATGATTGAATATGCTGAAGAGCGGTAAAACACTTGATTAAGAACCTGTGGTTGTACCCCACTGCTACACCTAGCGAAATGTACTTCATCCAGAATTTATCCGATCGAAAACAAGACCATTGTCGTAGGTATTTTTCCCACATTTAAAAAAAACATTGCAATCTCCAGTCATACCTTAACTCTATTCCTCTTTTTCAGAGGTGTTGTTCTAAAACTATTCCCACTTAGGAGATGAATTCGACACACACACACACACACACACACAATTGAATCACCCACTACATTTAATAGAAACGGGCGTGTTTGGGTTGCGTCTCGGACACCCAATATTCAATTATAAGAGCTTTTGAGTCGCGAGAGTAACTTTTAAGCCTCGCAGCCGGAATGGTGCGAAGAGGCGACCGTTTTTTGTATTTGGGTTTTGTCTGGATGTAAACTTTTTAAAAAGCAAGGTATCTCTCTTCTCTGTAGTACACCGTAATATGCCCATGGAAGATGCCCTGGCTCTAATAGCTAAAGAGTTTGAGAAAGATTTTGCTGAGCATGAACAACAGCAGCGCACAGAGATTTCCCACAAAGCAGCCGGCCTGGTGGATGACTACTTAGAACGAGACATTTATGAGACTTGCCATGTGCCTCTAGGCATTAGACACCTCCTCTTTCTGTTAAGTGAGGGAAAACAATTATATGTGGAAGAATTGAACTCAATAAGTGACTACCTGAAGACCAGGAGAAATAAGCTTGAAGGTATTCGTGCTTCTCCCCCCCCCTCCATCTCTTCCTCAACAATACCCTCTAAATTCCACCCACCTTCTTAGAATAATCCCTTGCGGGAGGGAGGGAGCCTTCGGTGTTTTGTTTTTTTAAAAAAAAATCAGAAAATACCCAGTGTGAAAGTTAACACTCCGTCCTCCCTCGGACCTGTTTAAAAAAAAAAAATCACACTTCATGCATGAACGCTAACCTGGTTAAAACGAGACTTCCTTGAGAAAGACTGCAGCTTGATAACACATTTATCGGCGGATCGTGCCTCTTCCTCTAGGAAGCAGGGTGCCCACTTAAGATGGATTCCCCAGGTTGCCTGTATCTGTACCCAGCTCTTCTTTATCCCGGGTTCCTTAACATTTGTCCTTCCTTTGCTTTTTTTTTTTCTCCCTTTCTTTCTTCAAATAAAGTCCTTCCAGGTGAGTAGGGAACTTGTCCTCCCTATTCCCAGGGCATTGGGAGAAATGCCACCTGTCCTAAAGGCATGAGATATACGGCTTTTAATGACCAAAAAAGGTTTAAAACGCTATCCACCATATCGTGGCTCAGGTTGGAGAGCCTCTTCCCACTTCAGGAGATCACAAAGCACCCTCCGGATGAGCTCACTTTGTGGCCCCAAATGCTGCTTTCCTCCAGTTGTCATAATAAGAGAGCTGACTTGTCCTCTGTACCGCCGTCTGATAACAGTCTCCTTTTTCCCATGGGGGAAAGCCTGTTTCCACGTATAATTAGAGCGAGTGAAAAAAACAAACTTTTTAACTCTCGTGAACAGAGATACCCCCCAACTGCTTTATATTCTAAAAGCCAATAACCCCTATCCATTTTACTACTTCAAATCACTTCTATGACCTCCTATAAAAGCGACTTTCCCACCTCGTCTCCTTAAAAGATTTCCCAAGCCCTTTCCCGAGCGCAAACGAACCGGCAGAGGAAAAGAGGATACTAAAAGACCTGCAGTCAGGCTGCATCCTCGGCTAGCAGCACATTGGGCGTTTTCCTAATCGATTTGTTTCTTTGCTAACTTTGGGGTCATCCTAATCTAGGTTTTGTTGCAGAAACGAGCATGTTAGCTGCCTCAAGTGAAGACGCCGGCTATGCCAATGTCCGGCCGAGCGGGAGCTCCCTGCCCCAGACGCTGAGCAAGCCCCCGCCTCTGCTGCCAACCCCGGGCCGAACTCCTGGGTTAGGCCAGTCTGCTGTGCCCTCGCCTAAGCCAGCTTTGTTGGGCGAAAGACCGTCGGGAGCTCTTCTTCCCACCCCAGGTTGGTCCATAAAAATACAATATCGTAGTGCCAGTGCGGAAGGCCATTGTGTTTTGAGGAGTTTAGTGACATGTTTGGATTTATCCAAGTGAATATCCTTATCCTATTTGCACATCAAGTAGGACTGTGTTACTATTATCCTTCTCCTCTTTCCTGTTGCTTTCTTACCATTTATCACTTTATTGTTTGTACCTTATGATTTATGACTGTATCTCATGATTTCTGATTTATCACTTTGTTGTTTGTAAGTACACGGAGAGCTTATTCACCAGAGACAAATTCCTTGTGGGTTCAATCACACTTGGCCAGTAAAGAAGGTTCCGTTCCATTCCATTCTCCTTCATCTTAAGAAAAGTGCAGAAGTTTAGAGCTCATTCTGAGCTAACTTGCTTGTTTCCCACTCTTGTTTGCTGAATAACGAGGGGCGTGGTGGCTTAGCGGCTAAGATGCTGACCTTGTCAATCGGAAGGTCGGCAATTCGGATCCCTAGCGCCACGTAACAGAGTGAGCTCCTGTTACTCACCTCAGCTCCAGCCAGCCTAGCAGTTCGCAAGCATACAAAAATGCAAGTAGAAAAATAGGGACCACTAGATGCCAAAAGCGTTCTCTGCGCTTTTGGCATCTAGTCATGCTGACCACATGACCACGGGGACGTCTTCAGACAGCGCTGGCTCTTCGGCTTAGAAATGGAGATGAGCACCGCCCCTGGAGTCAGACACGACTAGCACACATGTGCTGGAGGAACCTTTACCCCCTTTTTTGCTGAATAATGATAAAGACGCCAGAGCTAGAAAGCAGGAGACCATGAGTTCTAGTCCC
>JANHFO010004766.1:0-16064 GCA_032468095.1 Pareas carinatus | reverse complement strand
ACCTGCCCCCTGCTCCTAATAACACCCAGATCCCCCCTCCCTGCTTTCCACTGTCACCCCTTACCTCATGAAGATGTCAGGGCTGGAGAGAAGTCAGTTGGGCTGCAAATTCTGGGGCTCAGAATTCACATGCTTTCGGCCAGGTGAAAGTCGCTTTGGAAGAGCTTCTAGTAGCCAGTGCAGGTGAATTCTGAGTCCTGGGGGCACCTCAGCCTCATGTGCCTCGCTGTCTCTGTCATCCCCAGAAGCAGGAACCATACAACTGTACCAAAAAATTCAAATAATCTCCAGATTTTCCTGCGGATCACCAAAATTTTTTCACGGCCCACTGGTGGGCCCAAGCCCACAGGTTGGAGACCATTATCCTAAAGAACAGAAAGCAGTATCTATACATTTCAATCCAGCTACATGGTATTCTGACAGTACCACCATGTGATGATATGTGGGAACCATCTGAATCTCTTTTTTTCAAATTACATACTGGAGTGAAAGCATAAAAATTTGCTTTACATTATTCTTCCAATCTTTTCCAGCTCTCTCAATATACATTTTTTTCCTACTCAATCTGAGAAATCCCAATTTAATCTCTAAAAAAAATCAAAACACTTTAGTTCCATGAAAAATAATTCATAGCCTCACTTTGAATATGATCCTATGGAAAGATATATTTTTTTCTAAATCTTCCAACTTTTTACCTCATTTCACTAAAGGATTATGCTTCTATCCTTGTTCTTTACAAAAGACCTTTAATGATGTGCTGTACAGGTTCCTAATTAAGATTCAAAGCATAAAAGTATGCAGGAGCTGATAACCCACAAAATTTAACAGATTTTCATTAACATTCAAATGCTTCCTCCATTTGGATCAAGATTGTAAGACTTTTCGACCTCGGTGGCAGACACTAATGATACTTGCAAATATGAATAATGCCTTCATTGGTGAAAAATTAATGCACTACAATAATTTTTCTACCTGAGGTTAATGAACATGTCACATGCTGAAAATGAGTTGTTTGAAAGTAAATTACTATAATCTATATTTAGAAGACACTGCTTTTAAAAAGAAAGTTCATATTATATTTGATGACACTTAGTTTTATCATGAATTCTGTTATTCACATAATGAGGCTTTAAATTGTGATAATGTCACTAAGGATATTGGAAATTTTTTTTTATTTTCCTAGAATATCCAATAATTTCAGGACTGCAGACAAAGTCTATGCTCAGTTACTATAAACAATAATAAAGTAATATTTAAAGGCAATCTCCACCTTTATATTCTGAATCCTAACAGGAAAAAAACCCAATTAAAAGCTTCAGCAAATATTTTCTATACTTTGTGACCATTTTGCATTCTCCACACATGCATTTCAAAGCAGCTCAAATTAATGCTTCAATAACATTTCTCCCTGAATAACAGAAATAAAAGTGATGTCCTCTGTGGACTAAACAAGGCAAGGGAATTTAAAATAAATAAACTGAACACACCAAAAAGAACAATTTGTATAATTATAATTTTGCACTGATTTTTTAGGGCAGTGATGGCGAACCTTTTAGAGACCGAGTGCCATGCAAAAGCTTGGACGAGGCGCAGCTAATGAGTTGTGGCTTGTGATGTCATCACCTGGTGCCGCTACTCCTTTCCGAGCAGGCTCATGGCTCCTATGTGGCTCGTAACATCATCACCCAGTGCCGCTACTCCTTTCTGAGCATGCACATGGCCCCTATGTGGTTTGTGACATCATCACCTGACACTGCTACTCTTTTCCGACCATCCACATTGCATCTATGTGGCTCGTGACATCATCGCCTGGTGCTGCTACTCCTTTCCAGGCATGCACATAGTTGATGGGGCAACGTAGCTCCTGTGCCAACAGAGAGGAGTCTGCGTGGCCACTGCTGCACGTATGCCATAGGTTAGCCACCACTAATGGTAACCAATGTTGAAAGCTTAAGAAGAAAAGAGATTATGAAATATTTTTATGGACTTTATAAAAACAAACTGAAGTCTTGACTGGGTTTAAATCACTTCATACTAACCCACAGTATCATTGTTATAATGGTACTTGAGGCGCTCCGGGAAATCACAGTTGGTCCAGAATGTAGCCGCGCGAGCGATTATGGGAGCGAGGGGATGTTCCCATGTGACTTCCCTCCTGCGCAAGCTGCACTGGCTTCCTGTGGTCTTCCGGGTGCGCTTCAAGGTATTGGTTACCACATTTAAAGCGCTCCCTGGCTTAGGGTCCAGGTATTTACAGGACAGCCTTCTACCAGCAAATGCCTTCCACCAGCCAGTACGCTCCCACAGAGAGGGCCTCCTCAGGGTGCCGTTGGCCAAACAATGTCAGATGGCGACCCCCAGGGGGAGAGCCTTCTCTGTGGCAGCACCCTCTCTCTGGAATGAGCTCCCCTCAGAGATACGCAGAATATCGGACCTCCGTGTGTTTCGCCGTGCTCTAAAAACCTATCTGTTTGTGCAAGCTGGGCTGTTCTAGCCCCTCCCCTCCACTGTTTTGATTGGAATTTTAATTTGGTTTTTAATTGTGGTTTGGTCTTGGTGTTTTAAATAATTATAACCATTAGATTTAATATTTTTTAAATTTGTTTTCATTTTTGTGATTTATGTATTTTTTACTTGGTTGTTCACCGCCCAGGGTCCTGTTGGAGAAGGGCGGTATAGAAATTCAAATAAATAAATAAAATAAATAATTTATTGAATTAGTGAAGTACAGTTCTTTCAAATCAAAATGCAAAAGGGTGTGCGTGAGCAAGATTTCACCCCTAATAGAGCTATGAATTCCATGACTCTGCACAGTCCCAGGAAAATATGCCTTTGAATTTAGGAGGTCCTGCTACTATACAAACCCAGGAAAAGATACTGCTGCTTTAAGGATATGTTAAAAGTAAAGGAAGAACATCCATGTTCCATCAAAAGCATATTTTCTACTTTGGGACCACAGGGGAACCATCTGTCACTCCACCTTGTTTTAAGAGCATAAGAATAATTTGAGTGCCATACTTATACAGTTTGGAATATAGAGAAGAAAAAAAGAAATATAAAATATATATCACCCTTATATGGTAAGTGCACATTCTCATATTAAACCCTGTCTGCTACAATGCATCCTTATGTTTTAAAAAATAGACTTGCAATGCATTATTGCTTCTCTGCTGGCACATAAATGTACTTTTAGTATGAAAATTCAATAGGGATCTAAAGCATGCCGACATGTAGGAATTGTGAATCTATAAACGCGAAAAACGACTCACTCACTCACTGACTGACTGATTCATCACAAGATTTTGAAAACGATACAAGCTACAAAGATGTAATTGGGTACATACCTTTATCTTGTCCTCTAGGCACTCACTAAGAAAGGATTTTTAAAGATATTAATTTTTATGTGAGTTATTTAAGATTTATTGCCAAACAAGGACAAGGAAGCAACTGTGCATGTACACCACAACTTCTCTCGGAGTTTCCGAGTTTAAGTACAAGGAAGCGACTGCGCACACGTGCCACAGCTTCTCTCGGAGTTTCAGACTTTAAGAAGTGCTTCTCCACTCCCACCTCTCCTTTGTTCTCCAGACTCCTCCCAGCTCTCTGCCTAGGCTCACCGAGGAGCAGCAGCCCTTCCTTCCAAAAGCCCTTTCTTCAGACAGAAAGCAGACAATTCCTTTGTGAAGCGTTTTCCTCCCCTGAGGCAAGGAGTCCCCCAGGTCCTGGCCTCAAACTCTAACTTCTGCCTAACCCAGATGGGGTGGATGAGGGACGGGAGTACCTAGGCTGACGTGAAACAGGGTGGGGGGGGAATCTGTTCCTGCCCAGGAAAACTGGGGCTCCTAGGGCACTGGGTATGCAGGAGACTCTCCTCTCTCAGCCAGCTGCCTTCCCAGGAAGGGCAGAGGGGCTGGGGAGATCTCTCTTCCAATCTTGCCACTGGTACACAGTGGAACGTCAGACAACCACCTGCCAGCCAGGCTTCCCATCTGGGGGGCAGCAGTACACATGCCTCGAGAGAGGTCAGCTGGGCCTCCAGACGAGCCATTCACACCTCTGTACAGGCCATCTGTCCCTATAAACAGGCCCAAGGAGAACCTGCTGGCCACCAGGGAAGTGCCCTGCCTCCAGCAAAAGCTGGGTGAGCAGTTCCAATTCTCAGTCCTGGCTCACTGGCCCACTTTCTCTCTGTGTCTCTCTTTTTCTTTGTTTGTGTGTGTAAGTCTCTCTTTCTCTCTCTTTTATTCTCTTTCTCAGTCTCTCTGTCTCTCTCTCTCTCTTTATCAGTCTCTTTCTCTCTCTCTCTTTGTCTCATTCTCTTCTTTTCTCTGTGTGTCTGTCTGTCTCTCTTTCTCCTTCTCTCTTTCTCTCATTCTCCCTCTCTCTTTCTCTCATTCTCCCTCTCTTTTTCTCTCATTCTCCCTCTCTATTTCTCTGCCTCTCTTTTTCTCTCTTTCTCTTTCTTCCTCTCTCTTTCTCTCATTCTCCCTCTCTCTTTCTCTCTTTCTCTCTCTCATACTCTCTTTTGCTCTCCCTCTCTCAAAAGCAGCTGCTTCTCCACGGTGGTGCACTCTAATCTCTGAACAGCAGCAGTAGCAGCAGCAGCAGTTTCTTACACAACGTTCAATTTTCTTGGAAATCCCTGTAGCAGATCATGGGTATTGGAAGCTAGTATATTATATATACAAACAGAATTTTTACATTAAGAATGCTACATTATTTTAATTTTATTTATTTACTGCCTTTTTATTAATTTTACAAATAACTCAAAGTAGCAAACATCCAACATATTTTCCTCACTCCTATTTTCCTCACAACAATCCTGTGAGGTGGGCTGAGTTGAAAGAGAATGACTAGCCCAAGGTCATCCAACTGGCTTTCATAGACTCTTGCTTTCTAGCCTGGTACCTTAACCACTAGACCAAACTGGCTGTTGTGGAATATTAAATAATTCAAGAAGGCACCTATTGTATTGTAGGACAACTGGAATGAAGACAATCCTTTAATGTTCAAAATTTTAATATTTTAATAACAATTCACAACAATATTTTTTCTAACAATGGCCCACTGATGCATCATTTTCTAATCCTGTGAAGGAAATATTCCTTTTTATTCCAATTTCCATGGAACACTTATGAGCCCAGATGAATTCAGCAAAGCTCTAAATTTAAATAAATAAATAAATAAAATAGATCTAAATTTACACCAAATGACCAATATCATTCAGAATGGAATAACATATTGATTTCAAAATTACTCATTAATGTGAAAATTTTCAATATAATTTTAGGGGAAATATTTTAAATTATGTACCATACCCCATTGAAATAATGTTTTCACTTGGATGAATTTGCTTTGGTAGATTTCTCTTCTCTGGTTTTCTTTCTTGGTGCTTTTTGTTTTCAGTTTGATATAACAGCTTCTTGGCCATTGATTAGTTTTTATTCTTAATGATACTTTGAAGGAGGATAATAAACATACAATAGAATGTTACAGCTCTTAAATGAGCTGTCTACCCTGAGAAATGTTGTCACTCCAATTTGACAGATCAAATAATAATGTTATCTATCATGGGAAAATATAACCAGTATAAGAATTATAGAGGGTATATATGCTTTCAGCATTGTGACACTTTTTCTTCCCTTTAAAAATTTTCATAATTTATTCCATTGAATAAGAAACTGTCATTGTTTATTTTTAATAGCACATTTTCAACTTTCCATCAGATGTGGAATGCAGAATAAATTGATATGAAATGGAAACACTCTCAACCAAATTGTCATTATTCTAAATTATTCCTTATGCTCAGGTTGCTTTCATCTAGTAAGTAATTTTAGAGTATCTGTGTTATTCACAGGAGGCAATAGAAATTCAAAACAATACCTCCTGAATTTAATATGCAAGGAAAATGCTTAATAGAATCATTTGGAGGATAATTAAAGCCCTACTGATACATTTTATGAACGTACAAAATAAAGTGCAAAATGAATAAAACCAAATGGCAATATCTATAGGGTAAGCACTAAATCAAAATGGAGATAATTGCTAATTTATACAAAGGAAATAACTAAGACTTTTCTGATGTATTATTAAGCAATAAAACTATACAATAATAGTGCTCTCTTAACATAGAATTGATCAAACGTTTGCTATATATTAAGCATAAAACCAGAAGCAAGTTGAATAAGGCCGCTTCATAGAGATTTTTATGGTTCTCCAATGTAATGTGAGATTTCATCTGAAGTTATTACAATGAACCTGCCAAAGCTTTGCCAGTAGAAAAAACCAGACTTCTTCTGCCAAAGTACCATAGTACCAGGTGTGGGGGAGAGGTGAGGCTACCATATTTGGAAAACACTAAGAGAAGGCAGAAAGAAGAAAGTTATGTAATAATCTTTCAAATCAACTTACCAACTACTGGACTTTAAGAATTGCATCATGATTTCTACAGAAGTCAATTTGATTGCTATCAATGTGTTGTCCACTAAGCTAAAATGAAATTTAATTCCTCAAAAATAATCCAGCTAATCAATCAATCACAACTTGGCAATATAAACACAAGATACAGTCTTTCCTTTCTCAAATAAAAACAAAACAATCGGGCTAGAAAATTGCTAGCAAGGTTGGAAGTGCAACAAAGCAAAATTTGAGATGTACCTCACTATGAAGCATTGTATCCTCAACTGGGGGTAATCATATAGAGGAGGTGCTCTCCAAAAGAGAAGAAAGGGCTGTTTCTTTCTCAAAAACAATATAGTGGTAGTATCACCATCTAATGCAATATAAAATGGAAACTGAAATGTTTTTCATTAGCTTTTATTGTGATGAGTTCATGTTAAAAAGCAGTGACTACCTGGCATTTGGCAAATGTCCTCATGCTTTTTGAAACAAACTTGACTCAACAACTAAGAAACCATATATTACTGATATCCAGAATTAAGGAATCAAAGTGTGGTACAACACAGGAAACAATCAGTCTTTTTTTCTGTTTTTTTTTTGTTTATTTTGGCTTGTTTGTTTTGGGATTGGCAGAATTCTACACAGACTAATTTAAACAAATATGAATGTTAAATGAACATTATTGACAAAAAAATACAAAACTCAGAATCCAAAAGAAGAGTGAAAATCATGGTGGCTTGTCGGGCTAAACAGTATTTGACTAATACTTGCCTGGACATTCAGACCAATGGTTACTAGTCCACAGATCTAAAATATTTTGTTTCTGATAATCTATTGGTGCATTCCAGTCTCCTCACCATTACAATCTTGTTTTAAAAATATTTATTCAGTATTATTTTGTGTCTTGCACTCTGAGAGAAACTATTATGGATCATCAAAGTCTTTTGTGTAAAAATCATTCTGATAAGATAGCTTGTCTATATTTCTTGAGGAAAAATCCTTCCACTTGTCAATTCCCTCTTTTCCAATTCTTAGATCATCATAGGTAAAGGCAAAGTTTCCCTTGCACATCAGTGCTAGTCGGTATAACTCTAGAAGTGGTGCTCATCTCCATTTCAAAGCTGAAGAGCTAGCACTGTCCAGACGTTATGTGGCTGCCATGACTTAATGTCTAAGGCACACGGAGTACTGTTACCTTCCCACCAAAGTGGTTCCTATTTTTCTACTTGCATTTTTACATGCTTTCAAACTGCTAGGTTGGCAGAAGCTGGGGCAAGTAACAGGAGCTCACTCTGTGACTCTAGGGATTCGAACTGCCGAACAGCTGGCCATCTGATTGACACGCTCAGTGTCTTAGCCACTGAGCCACCCCTTTTTATGATCATCATACTTCCTTCCAAATGTTCCAATATCTTTGGATCTGTTTTATAATGTGAACCTAGAACTAATCAGAGTATGCTAGTCAGGGTTTAATCAACAAAGAACATACTTGAACTGTTATTTCCTATAATTTGAAACTTTCCCTTTTTTAAACCTTAAAGTGCATTTGCTTTTTTAGCAGCCACATCACATACTGAGTTTCTGATCAACCACATTTGCAAGATTCCTTTCATGTTTCGTTCTAACAAAGCAAAATTTGGTGTCAGTCCACTATCTGTTTAGGAAATTATCCAAATAACGAAGGAAGTTTTTTCCTTGTAAGACTTGTTCATAATTAAAGCTAGACAGCATATCAGATTTTATTCCAAAAACATGATTCAGGACATCATGGTGGAATGTATCACCTACCTGCAACTCTTTAAAGTAGCTGTTCTTTTCCCAAGATCTCCTCACATTCAAAAGCACTTCTGGAATTGAATCTGATGTACTGCCTAGTTTGGGAAATCCAACCTTATCTCCATCAGTTACTGCATTACAAGTAATTTCTGTTTAGCAACTGCAATTGGAAGCAGCAACTCAATTATTAAGCAAAGTAGTCACTTAGCGAAAAATCACAGGACCTCAACTGTGCTTATGATTTTACTTCAACTTTCCTTTGCTTTACAACATCAGAAGAATATAACCCCAAATAGCTTGGTGAGGCCAATGGCAAGGATGGTTTCTAGAACTCACAAGGAAGCTGAGTAAAAGGACAAATTTTATACTTTGTCTTCACTACCTCGTATTTTGGAATACTCATCTCAATTTTGGAATAATTAGCAAGAAGATAATTGATATTTGTATTTACATTCATTGGAGGAGAAATTGCAAGAGAGAAAGTAGGCACACAATGGGGAATACACATCAAAAAGAATGTGCTAGACCCCGATATTTACCTAGCAGGCTCACACTAGGCCACAAGTTGCTTAGGAGACAAGCAAAAGCCTTTAGTGTGCCGTCAAATAGAGCCTTGTCAATATCAGGCAGCAGCAGGAGCCAGTGGAAGGTTCTAATCAACTAATTACGGTCAAACAGATTAGCTTATTAAATTGTGGTTAGTACATTTTAAAGATGGAGAGAAAAGCACATCAGGAAGAGATGTTTAGTTGGTTTGTTTAAGCAATCTCAGGTATCAATGACAAAAACATAGGTACAAAATTTCCCTATTCCAGTAATCTGGTACTTCACTCATGATACCATATCAGCTCAGTTCCAAAAATCTGTATTGCCCTTCCATCCTTATTCTCCACTTCTCATCTCTCCATCACTTCTCTTTCTACTTCTCCATAGATGAAACCATTTGCACAAGTGTGGGTGTGTGCTTCTAGACACATGTCCCAAAATAGCCTGGCTGACAGGTTGCAGAGAAGGAGAAAGAGCATGCTGAATGATGCTGCCAAATACATTTGTTAACAAGAAAGTACTTTCTTTTAAGCACACTGAAAATATGCAATTTAATTTTCAGTTTATGATTGAGTCATAATTTGGATATGAAATATAATTTTCTTTCAAGTTACTTTAGGAATCCAATATTTACAGCTGTCCAACAACCCTCCTACTTAATGTCCCTGTACAGATATGCTTGTATCTGAGGAAAAGAATTCTTAAATTTCTGTTAGCTCACTCTCACTCTCTCTTTCCCCATATCCACCTCTTTCGTGGACAATGGTGAGCAATCTTTCCTCATAGGAATGCAAATAAACTTAGTGTACAACTAAATTCACACAATCAGAACTTTTTCCTCTCCAAAAGTTATTCTTACTGTAGGATGTTCTGTAACTTGCACAGTAGAATAGCATTTATGAAATATTTCTAGCTTAGTTATCATGATCTATAGCTAACTGCTGTTGTGCCCCGCCCCCCAGCAGCCAGAGTGGGATGACGAGGAGCTGGAAGGCCCTTCCACCCTTGCTGGGTCAGGGCTGCAAGCTCCCTCCCTGACTCTGCCAGGACTTGCTGCTCAACCGCCCCTCCCAAGTTTCTCCGCAGCAGACATTGCAGGAGGGAAGGAGCTGGGTCCGATGTCAGCGAAGTGAGCCAGCAGAGGGGAGTGAAGCTTGGCTTGCAGCCAGAGGATGCAAGGAAAGAAACAATTCCCAATGAAAATGCCCTTAACCAGAGTGGGCCTCTCGTAGATGCACGCACCAGGCGTAGACTGAGGCGAGAGGCCCAGAGGGAGGCAGCTGATCACTCCATTGGTGCCGGGGGCGTGGCCAGCAACCCCTCCCTCAATAAAGGGATAAAGATCAGGCCTGAAAAATGTGTCTCTTGCAGCAGGCAACTATTTACTCCTGTGAGGAATCTTGTTTATCGGACTTCGGACTTCTTGTTTGGCTTCTTGACCTTGGAATGTTTCCCGACCCTTCTGCCTTGCCAATTCTGGACTTACCTTGTTTTGTCTTGACTCCACTTTTGTCGAGTACCATGTGTTTGTGTGTGTGTGTGTGTGTGTGAAAAAGAGAGAGAGAGAGACTGGCTGTAGTTACACTAATCATTTGCAGCTAGACGTTTGCCTCATTATCTTTGGCTGGAGGCCAGCAGGACTTGATTGCGGCTTTAAGTCAGGCAAATTGGTCATGGCTGGAAGCCAGTTTACCTCAGCTAACAGCTCCTTGACCCTTGGCTTCCCCCTAGTGCTGAGCCAGATCATAACAACTATATTATCTCCCTCCAATACCTCCCTTCAATCCATAGCAAGGGTGGAAAATATCTTTAACTCTTTTTTTCCTTTCTTCATACCACACATTTCCTCCTTGCATGCTGTCTTCCATGTAGTCTTTTTGGCTACAAACAGTAGACAATTTATGTCAAAATGAGGAAGGGCTTTGGGTAAAGCAGTAAGAAGCACTCAAGAGGCATTGCAGCATTTTTATCTGTCCAAATCCCTAATCCCTAGGATCAGATCTGTGTAATGACAGACTTAGTAGGTATACAGTGTCATGGGGTGTCAGCTATCAGAACTAGAAGGAGAAACAGAAATGAGACAACTCACAGACAACTCACCTTCTCCAGCTTTACCAAAGTAGCCTGTACTCATCCTACAACAATTCTCTCAACAATTTCTTCTTGATAGATGGCTAAACTGCCTATCAAAAATCACATCCTTCCCAGTCCCATTAAGAACAGTGATTGATGTTGCTTTTCCTGCAAGGCAGGAGAAGAAACAAATCAATGAGAATCCAGCAAAGATTTTCTTTTATTTGACCCGCATTAAAGCTCTAAACCTAGCAGCATTTGGCTATCATATTACCAAGATTAAATAAGGTTTAAGAATGAGGACAGTGCAAAGTATGCTAGCATATGTCTCTAATATCTCATGGACAGGCAGAAATCTCTTTAAAGTGGCTGACTGAAAGAGCTCTGAGTTTGGGGAAATACATCTTCCAGTCATACGAGGCAATATTTCTAGATGTTCTAAATCTAAGAATGTGATAAATGTTGCCTAATCCAGGTTCAGACTGTTCATAAAATGATGTTCTTCAAGTAGTTATTTCACATAAACGAAATATATTCCAAGTCTGATGTGCCTCAAGATATTCTAAATTACCCTTTTCCCTTAAGGAATGAAAGTTATAATTAGTTTTTATTCATTAAACTGTTATGGTCCATTTATTATAGTACTTCGTAACATTTCATTAAAAAGTGTCAATTGTATGCCAATCTACAGAAACAAGAAAAGTTTGTCTCTTAAATATAATATCAGTAAAGTAAACGAAGCACAGATTGAGAAGGTCATATGCCAATGGTTGAATGTGAGATCAACACATAATGTTCCAATCTCTTGGATATCGGAAACCATTAGGACTGGGGCATGAATGCAGCTTGCTTCCAGTTTAAACATGGGAGATGATAGTAGCAAATATGATAGATTACCAGAGCAAAAACAAACAAGTAATGTAACAAATCTTATTAACCGCAGTCTAACATTTCTGTATTTCTTAAGCAGATGCATTACAGGTAGTCCTCAACCTACAACCACAATTGAGCCCAAAGTTTTTGTGGCTAAGTGAGACAGTTGTTAAGTCAGTTTTGTCCCATTTTATGACCTTTCTTGCCACAGTTGTTAAGTGAATCACTGCAGTTATCACGTTAGCAACACGCTTGTTAAGTAAATCAGATTTCCCACTGACTTTGCTTGTCAGAATGTTACAAAAGGGGATCTCATGATCCTGGGTCACTGCAACTGTCATAAATACAAGTCAGTTATCAAGCGTCTGAATTTTGATTATGTGTCTATGGAGATACTGCAATGTTCGTAAGTGTGAAAAACTGAGGTCACATTTCAGTGCCATTATAACTTTGAATAGTCACTATGTCAAATTCCTTCTTAGCATTGACGGAAAATATTGAAACCTGTTCCTTCTTGGATAAATTTGCCATGGACCAGAGATGGGGACAGGGGGCATAATAACCAGTTGAAAATGTATACATGTTAGAAATTCTTATCTATTTCGGCGGATGAGGTGACTGGTTGCCATGGTGAACAGATTGTTGCCCAGAAGACAGCTACGTCAGAAGGCAGGACGTCTACTGAACTGGGTCTGAACCCATGGCCCCATCGCTGGGTCCATTCCCAGCAATGGACATCTCTGTGTATGGTCGGCCTTACCTGATAGCTCTAATAAGGAATCAATAAATCCAGATCCGCTTAGAACTTGTGTTTCATGGTTCATGTAAGACTGCAGGAATGCCTCACATACTAAATGAATCGCTGTAAGTCGAAGACTGTCTGTACTTGATTTCTATAAGCACTTATTTGAAGAGTTCCTCTTCTACTTGTTTATCACTTTCAAGAAAAATGTTGTCTACTTTACAGAATACTTTACAAAATAACAGAGTTGGAGGAGACCTTGATGCTTCTAAAAGTTAAAGTATAAAATGAGGGGAGTATGGCTCATCAGAAGAGTAACTAACCACTCTTTGTCTCCCCCTTACTGGACTCGCAATCTTTCAGTTCTATCAGTTTTGGAAATATGGTGAAGATAGAAGTAATTCCATTCCAAAAATATGTATAATATAATGTTTTATTATAATATTGTATAAAATCTCAGTTCCTTATCTGTTCTTTCTCCCAGTTTGATAAATTTGGAATCTGCATGATAGTTCTCTATTAAAAAGAATTTTAATTAAAATGTTTTCCACTGAACATGGAATGAAAAATCATCCTTCTTTTTACTCTTTTTTTAAAAATAGAAAAATAATGTTAAGACCTCTCTTACAAATGCCTCAAATCAAACTTCAAAAAATGTTTAACACTACTACTTAATATTTTATTATTCCTTCTCTACTAATTATTGATTAATGGTCTTGATATGATGAACTAATGCTTCCATGATTTGAAACAATACTTTATATTTTTCAGATTAAATAAAATGATTTTCTATTTTTCAGCCTTTCATTATTAATTCACAATGAAATTAGCTACTAAGGACTAATTAGAGAAATTTTTAAATGCTCAAAACGTTTTTAATAGTTAGTAATGTAATACTCTTGATAACAGCCTAAATGTATGCTGCTCATCAACATATCTAATGACTTTATTTAATAAATAAGAAAAAATAAAATCTATTTAATATATAAATAACAATATTAATAGTAGGTCAATATTTTGACTGTCAATTCAATATAAATATGCCCAAACTAGAAGCACTTACTAAATGAAATTTGAAAAAGAACTTCTCTCAACTTTAGATTGTTTTAGGAGATTGAGGTCTTCAGATTCTATAAAGTACAAAATGTTTCTTATATTAGAAAACTGGATTTAATCACCTGAATATTATGCAATATACTACCCCATTAACTGTTTTTATTAAGCTTTTTAATAAATTTACAACAGAGTTTAAGAACCTATCCTGACAAAATAAATTTATAGAAAAGAGACAAACCAATACAAATCTATAAAGCTGATATTGCTTTGGTACTGTATATATTCTGTTACGGAACACAATGTTTTAGCCATTTCTTTATTTTTACAAAATTAACAGCCATAAATATTTGTTGCAAAAATAGCATTTGTTCCAAAACTCCACAAATGAGTTGCACAATTGACTTTGGAAGTGTCTTAGATCAAGGGTGCTAATGGATCTTACAAGCTGATTTATTTTAACAGTTTTTCTTTGATTTGTGCTTTATTGTGAATGCTTTGTTTTTGAATGTCTGAATCCATGAATATTATGTGGCAAGTTTGAAGAAAGAGAAGTAGAACACAAAAAGCTATTTATTTAGGCTATTTACATTTCAATGGGAGTCTTTATTATTCAGTAGCTTAAATAGAAACATAAATATAGTTATAGAGGCTTGTGATACAACAGCTAATAAAGCATATTCATTGTTAGGTTTGATGTAATAAACTCCTGCAAGAATTTGGCACCTGACTTAGGACAGAATGCATTTCTGACGATTCTACGTACTGATGCTTCCATTTTTTAAAGAGGTTTTTCACTGAGAACTAGATCTGAATTCTCTTGAAGTCCACTAGAAATCTACCACTAAAACATCTAAAATTTAAGAAGCTTTTTTGTATTCAAATATCAAAAATTATTATTCAAGACAAAGAGAAATATTTTTGTCAAAAATAATTGTTGCTATTACAATAAATGTGTAACACAAAAAGCAAAAGTACTTACGGTATTGCAAGTATACTACCGTTGTTTTCCCGGAAATAAGACACTGTCTTATATTAATTTTTGCACACAAAGATGCTCTAGGTCTTATTTTTAGGGGATGTCTTATTTTTCCACCGAGGCCACCAAGAACCGGAAGTCCAAGACGCAGCACTTCTGGTCTGCTCCGATTGTGCTGAAGGAGAGGCCTTATTATCAGGGAGGCCTTATTTTCGGGGGATGCCTTATATTTCAGTGAGAGGCAAAACTGTAAGTAGATCTTATTTTTGGAGGGTTGTCTTACTTTCGGGGAAACAGGGTACATGCAATCCAGATATTATTACACAGGGCATATATGTCTTTTCAGTATCTTGAAAATAAACTTGAAAGCAAACATCTGACCTACTAATACTTTGTCAACACCAAACAAGTTGTCACAAAAGTATGTATAAGATTTTGAATTCTATAGAGCTTCATTTTTCCAGGGACTAACTGCAGCCTGAATCATGATATATTCACAGAGGCCATTTTGTCATTAGGGACAGAAGTAATATTCTGAGGCAGTGAACTGAAACGTCAAAATATTGGAAAAGGAGGAAAGTAGAACAGGTAATAAAGAATCTTGAACAACAGGCAGAGAAGGGATTTAAGGAAAGAGGCTAAACGAACTTAATTTCTCTATACAGATGCCTCCAAAGTATTTTAGTAGGAAGGAGATACAGTGGGAAGAAAGAATATAAATATATATTCCATTTCAAATAAAAACTAATCCCATGTGAGATTATTTGATATAAAAAAGAAAAAAATAATATGGTAGCATAGAGCTTGTAAAAGTACAGCTTCAGGTTCTTCGCCCAGTTCTGTCAGTTGTATATATTAATATTAATATTAGAGTTGCTTGGTACCTATCTTTCTACTTTCGGAAAAAATTGTTCCAGAACTTAGGTAACTGGATAAAATCTAATGGATGTTGTAAAAAGAGAGAGAGATTTCTGTTGCCTTTTTGGTTTTCTGCTTACTATCTTCAAAACAGGATGGACATTTATTCAAAGTTATATATCAAAAATTTCAGACTTTCCTTCTAAGAAAACTGATCGGCAGTTCAGAAGTTTCTTACTATTTAGAAGTGGGGTGCAATGAATTGTTACAGAAGGAGTAGAGAGCCAGATTGATGTAGTGATTGCTCAGCAGGCTAGAAACTCATGTGGCTTCCAAATGATGCTATACTACAACTCCCAGCAACTCTGACAAGTGTAACAAAGGCCAAAGGTTGCTACACACATAGTTTAGTAATATCTGGAAGACTACAATTTTTCAACCTTTTTTTTGTATTTTAAAGGATGTCTTGACAAAAATGGTCCTTACCAGCTTCCATCCCAAGTGGGAGGAGATCAGAGTTCCAACTAGATTCACCAGAACAGAAACCATGACTTCAGAGTAAAAAGGCAGCATTATTTGTTTTTCTTTTTTGATAGCAATTTGGAGTTTCAGAAATACCATAAATTTTGTTTTCTCTTGTTAAAAAGAAAGTTCTATGACTGTCTCCAAATTCACTGCTTGCAGAAATCAGTATAAATAAACATTAACCTATATGCTTGGAAGAAGATGGCATAACACTGAAACCTGTACATTTCAAACCACATT
>JANHFO010004765.1:78002-90924 GCA_032468095.1 Pareas carinatus | reverse complement strand
TCTTTATAAAAGACTGAAATAAATTCATCCCCGATACTGAGGAAGAATTTTTTGTTTAATGAACCTGATCTAGAATGGGATACCATAACAATTTTTAAAATGATGATAGGTGGTACAGAATTAACTATTTCAAAATACAAAAACTGTATTAGAGAGTTTTGTGCTTGTGTGTGAGAGTATGTATTTGATGTACATTACACAGTTAATAGTTATAAATGATACAAGTACACTTGGCTGGAAATCTAAAGTGGGCATTTAATTTTGGGTTTGATATGAAAAGCATTGATTTATGTACTTGTAACCTTGAACCTCTCTTCAAAATGAAATGTAAAGCTAATTACTAAATCCATCACATTTCTTCCAGGCACCCTGTTTTAGTTCATTATACTAAAGTTGAAAGATTTCAGAAAAATGCACGGCATCACTGCATGTTTGCTCTGTATCTTAGAGACAGGAAAAATACTCTCTGTTGTGACAGTTGTCATGATATCATTTCCCTAAGAATCTCCAGCACAGCAATTTCATGTAAATTATCCCTGCTAAAGTAGAGATGAGACAATTTGACGGCTGCCTCCGGCATTTCACATATAACAATAGAAGCATTAAAGGTAGGTGTCTGAAATAAGAGCTTTATTTGTTCATGGTTTTCTGTATACAGAAAAATAGCAATAATGATAACAGTCACAAAGCAAAGCATTAGAATAGCCATCAGACAAGGGCCATTCATCGCACAGTATGATATTCAAATATGCTTGGAAAGCCCAATCAGTGGCTTTAAGGCGCCAGGTCAGAAACCAGGAGAGACTGTGAGTTCTAGTCCCACCTTAGCCATTAAAGCCAGGTGGGTGCCTTGGGGCCAGCCACTCTTTTTAGCCCACAATGTGAGGCTCAGGTAACAAGGCAGTCTGTCAATTCTTGTTACAACCGAAAGGATCAAACATGAACCCTGGACTTGTGGAAAAACATTAGGAAGAGTGGGGAATAGTGGAGGGGGATTAAGAGAGTTAAGAATTGTTTTTTTACAATTCTAAAGTCTGAAGTGTTTTTTAAAAGTATGAAGTCAACCCGATCAGCCATTATGAAGAATGATGACCACAAAGCTCCCCAGATGATGCTACTGAGGAGAGAGACATCTTACTGATCAAATTACAACTGAACTTTGGTTGCTGAAAATGGCAAGGTCGGTTTTGCATCAGAGCCAGAGTGAATCTGTACTCCTAAAAGTGACAATAGTGAAATATCTGTGTAGTTTTGAAACATCTTATTTGTTTGTTTGTGCTATGGCTTGATGTCACTTTCGAGAAAGAAAGAATGAGATTGTTCAAGAACTTTCCATTAATTTCACAAAATTGAGTAAGATACCAACATATTGATATATTCCTAGAAAAAAAACCTACATTTTGTGGAGAGAGTACAACATGGGCATCTACATCTCCAATTTGCTCATATTACCACTGATCTGTGGACCTACGACTCTCCTAGAGTTGTCATTACGCACACTGAGCAGCAGACTGTACAGTAAGTGGACATTTCATCCTTACTTGGAACTCATCCAATGTATCTATAGTAGCCACACTTTGGTGGAATATGCAGGTCCTAGAGCTCAGCATGGTGGATAAAGGAGTGTATATTGTCTATCTACAAAGAGAGATGTAAAGCAATCCCCTTTGCCAAGAAAGGAAGTAGGAAGTCATATCAACTTCTAAATTACGGCATGACATATATGACTCCTATATCTTCTGGTTCAAGACCTTAAGAAAAGGAAGCAGGACTGCATATATCAGTCTGAAGGTAGAATTACTTGTACAGTTGGAAATTCTCAAAAATCATAATCCCTCGCCATCTGTTAGAGATGGGCTATTGTGCTGGACAAAGGATTTGATCAGATGATTTCAACATTCCATTCCATGAGTGATCCAGTGCTTGTTCAGATGAATATTGCCCAGAATCATTGAAAGCTGGGTGGCATACAAGTTTAATAAGAAATTATTATTATTCTCATGTAACACAAAGGCCTGAGCTTATACCCCATTAATTCCCCTCTCACTGAGTAATTACTATAGCACTAGTATTTAGAGATGAAGGTTTAGGGACTTCCCTGAAGCTCAACAGTAGTGTGTTTCAATCTTGGCAACTTTTAACATTTAGCATGCTGGCTGGGAGATTCTGGGAGTTGAAATCCGCACATCTTGCAATTGGCAAAATAGAAAAACACTGCTCTACATAACTGAAGGAAGGGCAATCGCTGCTCTTTAGCCATTGCTCTGCACCAGCTTGATTGTAGGCAAGATTTCTTACAGCAGGAGTATGAGAAGTACAGTTTATCTCTAGAGTTCAGCCCTCTTTTAAAACGCTATTTGGGACTGAAGGGTAGTTTCAGGGATAAAATAGGTTACCAAACAATCCCAAATTTTCCAAAAGTAGGCATATTTGAATCCTAGTTCCTTATGCCAGATTTGGAATACTGTTCTTTATGTGCTGTGCAAAACCTAATACTGGTTTTGAATAAATGAAAGTAGCGTATGTATGTCTTACAACTTCAAATGCTATGTGCTTTTGAAAGAATGGATTTTGTGAACATCTCCTATAATTACGTACCAATAATTATACAATTTTTACACTTTTTTTAATACATCTGAGGAAAAAGTTCATGAATTATACGATTCAGCCTCTGGTAGCGGAAACCCATACTTAAAACTTACTTTATTTACAATAATGCTAGTGGCATTTAAGGCAAGCCAGCACCTGATCCAAAACAAATACAAGGTAGTTTGCCAAAAGGAAATTCTATGTTTTCCTTTAGTCTTTGTACAAATCTGGCAGCTTGTCCAATTTTCAGCCACTTTTGTCAAATACCTCCTATTGCTGCTGAGGGAAACTTTTTGGGCAGACAGAGCGAAAAGAAGAAATGTGGACTGAACGGGAATGGCATCAAGTACAATGGAAACAATCAAAAGATTATTAGAATCTATATGTTGAATTTCAATGCAGTACAAATCATCTTGTTCAATAACTATAAGCAGATTATAACATCCCAAGAGATCAAATGCTGACAAAACTATATAGTTTGCAAATGTTAATATCCTTAAGTTTCTAACTATTGATTTATTTCTTAAATAATCTCAAGATAGTTATAATAACTAAATGTTGTTCTGAGCTTGAGTATCAATGGACAGTATTGGCACTTTTTTTTAAAGAAGTAAATTAAAATAAGACTATTTGAACATAATCTAATATAACCATGCATGAGAAATAAAAGAAGTACATTATTTGATAGATTATCCACACTCTTCTAGAGAGAAATTCCCCGAGAATGGGTTCTTCCAGCATGAGTCCAAAAGCTCAGAAGACGAAACCTCTGGTCCCGGTGACTGACCCAGATTGGGTTCTGCAACATGATCCTGGGACACGTATATTCGCCTTCATTCTTGATCGATTATATTCATTAAACTATGTCAAGGAGAATTTTCCAGGGAAATAAATCTACTTCAGCCTGTATCAACTTGGATATAGAACTAATACAGTTGTTTGTACTATAACTCCCTCCCAAGCATAAATGGTTGACTGAAGATTATGGGAGTAGGAGTCTAGATCATCAGGGAAGAACTAGGAGGAAAGTTTCCTGTCTGCAAAGTCAAGCACAAATGCTAGCCCAATCAGAAACAACTTATAAATTGTTCATTTAACCACTTAGAACCACTGGTACAGTGAACTGGATTCACTTATTCACCCAAATATTTTCCATTCTCCACAACATTACAAGTTTACATTTGGAGAAAAGTGACACTGAAACAACAGAAGCAACATACCTCATACAACAATCCCATACATAATCATTATCCTATTTTTCCTGTAAACAAATGTCCAAGACCATCCATCATTTCTGTTTCAGTCAGAGGCTACCCAGAAATAAGCTGCCACACATGGGTTAAATATGGCTCAGAATTGTATCTTACCTTTTAATCAGCCATAAGGTAGAATCCTGTCTCTGCTTGCCCAAGGAATTAAACCTGTCTATAGTGAATAAATAGTTGCCACTGCATTTCAATATGAATATGAATTAACTTAACCTTTATCTAACCTCTTAACTAATTTTGAGAAATACTCTTCGACATTTATTTTGGGGTTCTATGCTCCCTTCTAAGAAAACAAAGTAAACCTTCTTCAATTTCATTAGTATACACTCTTCGCTTCCTACAACCAAGATCTATCCACTCCCAGTTCAACACCCTACCACAATGGCTTTCTTAACTTTCTATGCAGTTATGAAATAATAAATGCCAAAATGTAATTCTGGCTGGAAATTCTGGATTCATATTCTTGAGAAATATAATGATTCCCATTAATTCTTAAGCTCTGATTTCTATCTCCAGCTATTACTCAGCAAGGTGAAGGAAGAATATAGTTCACAAGATTGGCTTTCTCATATAAGTGAAACTATCTTGTCAGCAAAATGCAATGAGCTGGGGCTGAGAGAACCTGCTACTGGCTTGCATCACTGCTTCTTGACATGGCAAGTTGGTTCCTGATGATTTCTTGCTTGCCATGGTAGCTGAGATATTTGCCACTGCAAAAAAGTGATTGATTATGACTGGGTTCTCGGCTGCCTGGGCCATGTTTGACTGCAAATGATGGGGAAGGAGTTCTTCAAAACAAGGTATTATGCTCAACATAGTCTGAAAATGCTGGCAATGATTCCAATTGTCTTCAAGCCTGTGGCCCTGAGTGTATGGTTAAGCCCATTTCACGGCTATTGTTATTTGTTTCCTTTCTTGGCTGCTATAAATGCTATTTGTGATTTTTCTTTTGTTGTTTGTTTAATTTTTAAACATTGTGGTAGACCCAGGGTCTTTGCAGCCACATAAATAGAAATAAATAAAAAAATATTTTTCCCCACAGCATAAATTAAAATAGTTTAAAGCTGGCATTAAGTTGACACCCATCATAAAAGTGATGGGTAAATTTGTAGTCCTTGAGAAATTTCTAAACTACAAACTCTAACGTCCCTCACCACTGTCAAATCTTCCAGTTTGGCACCATCTGAAAGGCCGCATATAAATAGTGTTTACTACCATTGTGTCAACAATAGCAATCATGCTGGTAATAGATAGAGCCATCCTGTACACCAAGGGTTTTCAAACTTTTTCAAGCTGTGGATCCCAAAACATGTCGTTGCTACATGGAGGACCCAATTTCCACAAATTCAACTAATTACTAATCGATAATTCATGTAGGATTGCAGCCCTATGAAGCAGGGTAGCAGACTTTCAAAAGATAATGAAAATAACTACAAATATTAAAACAATTAAATTTTAGCATTTTATTTTAATAATTAAAGCAATTAGTTATCCTTGGTTCAGTGTGAGGGATGTGGCTGTTTGGCACTACAGAGTTTGTCCAAATATGGTGATATGTGTGACAAACATACGCAAATGTCAGATTCAATGTTAAGTTTTGATCTGTGCTTTGTCTTTATGCCAATAACAACAGAAAAAGCTGATTCAAACAAGTATGAGGCTGCAAATGGCAACAGAACTTTGATAGCTTTGTCAGACAGTAGTCTGGACATGTAGCACAGGCCCTCTGGCAACTATAAAAAGAAACTGGCCTCCTGATGGCAAAAAGAAAGAAGGAAGTTGCCCTCTCCTAGGCTAACCATTTTTACAAATTAACTCCGCTGTCCAGGATTACATACTGCAAAAACCCCTAAACTAAACTAAATTCACTAGCCGAGTTCTTACAATGCTAAGCCAAAACCTACCAAACCACATTTTATTATAAGTGCCAACCCAACCAATCAAACAAGCACTTAGGCCTGAACTTTCTCACATTCCCAGAAGGAGGAGATCTGCGGGGGGGGGGCCTAGCCCTGCCCGTGCCCTGCTCGGCTGCTTGGACCCTCCCACTTGCTATCTTTGCTCTCTCAGGCTGACAGTACACTGCCGTTGCCGTAGCGCATTCCAAAGCTACCGGGCAAAGGGGGGACAGCCAATAGCCATGGAGCTCTCGAAGGAGAGTTGTGGAAGTGGCTGAGCAAGGTAAGTGGCAAAAGTGGGAAGAGGAAGCATTTGAGAAGCACGAGTCACTGGAAGTTCTGATTTCTGCGTTCCAATTTTGGAACCCCTTCCCTGGCTTGAAGGGGGGAGATGGAGCAACTGCCTGAATCCATTAAATCGATGTTTTTCAAACTTGGCAACTTTAAAATGTGTGGACTTCAACTCCCAGAATTCCTCAGCCAGCTTTACTTGCTACTTGCTTCGCTGCACGTTGCCAACCTGTTCCCGGAGCCCCCATGGGAACTTGCCATGGATGACCACAGATTGAAAATCTCTGCTGCACACAATACCTCAATCTGTATCTTTGAAATTAGGTGAGGGGCACCACATCACTATTGTTTATCTAACTTCAAGAAAAATAAATGCAAGCCAGGGCCCGTCTGCATGAAGAAGCAAAGTCCCTAAGGATTATGATTTTCCTTGTTATGGATTTCTACTGAGAGTGTGTATAAAAAACAAGATCATAATATTTTGCTGGTATAAAACTAATGAGTTTGCTTGCTGGCTATATCTCTTTTTGAAAAAGGATGAAAGGGGGATCTGGGATTATTTAGAGCTTGAGATTTTTTTCTTTTACAAGAGACAAACTATAGGGAAATAAGATGGAAAGATAAATAAGCATTAAACTCAACTAGAAAGTAGCACAGGAAATTCTCTTAACAGTAAGACAGACCATGGTATGTACAATGAATTGGCGGGAAATGTTGCAAAACCGCTGGATGCACAGTTGATGGTTGGGCTTGTTGCAAGTTAGAGACTAGCTGGCCTCAGGAATGTTAGCGTTGGAAATTCGAGTGCTGCCATTGGCTATTCTGTATATATATGAGTTGCGCAGCAGACCGAGCTGCTTCTGTTCACTTTCAGTTCTTACTTGCTCTTGTAAATAAACATGTTACTGTTTTTACCAACAAGCCTCTTCAATGCCTCAACAAACCTCAGTATTTAACAGTATGTCTAACTTTATGTTGCTTACTCTGATTGACTGCAATTCTCCATAGCCTTGTAGCGGGATGCACAGATGGGCAGATGGGCAGATGGGCAGATGGATGGATGGATGGATGGATGGATGGATGGATGGATGGATGGATGGATGGATGGATGGACGGACAGACGGACGGACGAATGGATGAATGAATGAATGAATGAATGAATGCCTTTTCAGCCATGAACTGAACCTGGGACCTTGTGCTTAGAAAATCTGTGTTCTGGCATTGAGATATGGATCTCAAATGTGTCTCAATAGACATGTTTCAGGGGGTGTAATTCTTTACCTCATGCCTCAAGAGATCTTGGAGTCACATCTGCCTTTCATCCCTTCAATTAGCTAATCTCGAATACTAGAGAAGTTCTAACCAGCATAGTCATTGGCTTGAGAATGTTGTGAATTGTAATCAATATGCAACACCTCTGGACACTGCTAGGCTTTGTTTATTCAATTTGCCCATCTCAAATCAGCAACTCTGGGTGAACAGGCCTACCTTAAATATATGCCGCCACAAATATTAATCAAAAAAGGTGGCACCTAAAATGCTATATAAAATGTAAAAACATTTTTAAATTTAAAATTGAGCTCAGAAATGTATGTCATATACAGAGATGGCATCTATGTTTTAATATTACCTACGTATTTGTAAGAACATGGTCTTGGATCTATATAAAATTTTGAAAAGCTTTATATGAACTTTATTTCACTATTTAGTAAGATAGAAAAATAAAACAAAATGTTACGCAATTTTTCAAAAGAAGTTTGGAAAAAGCAAAACGTGTATTATTTCTCCCTTCATGAGAATTTTTTTCAAGTGATTCATTTTGAATATGCCAAGTGTGAACAGTGTCAATACTAAGTATTCTAAAAATAGAAGTATATTTAAATAAATCAAAGCAGCTTTGTTCAGGGAATCAAATTATTTTGTATAAACAGCTCTGCTATTAAATCAAGTTTCCAATGCAGGGAAAATATTTACCAGCCATCTCACTGTAGATTGCTAAAGAAATATCAATGGACATATCCAGGCTCTCAGAGGTACCTCCTCTGAATTCTTAAACGCTGTTCTAAGTATGTAAAAATAAAGCACAATTCTTTGTAGTTCATGACCTTCATCCTTGTTGGAAAATGAAGCAGTTAGGGATTATGCTTGAATTCTTGCATACAATAAGATTGTTAGTTCTCTTGTGGGATTCCATGGGGTTCTTTGCATTATATATACCTGTAGGTTGAGACTGTAAATAACAGAAATGGTAGTTGGTCTGTTGCTTTATTAAAAACAAGTTGAAAGTCAAAACAGTGCAACCCACATACAAGTAGTTCTCGACTTACAACTGTTCGCTTAGTGATCTTTTGAAGTTACAAGAGCACTGAAAAAAGTGACTTATGATCATTTTTCACACTTATGACTGTTGCATCCTCCCGACAGTCATGTGATTTACATTCGGATGCTTGACAACTAACTCACATTTATGACGGTTGCAATCTCCCAGGGTCATGTTATTCCCTCTTTTGACCTTCTGGCAAGCAAAGACAATGGGGAAACCAGATTCACTTAATGACTGTGTGACTAATTTAACAACTGCAGCGATTCACTTAACAAATGTGGCAAGAAAAGTTATAAGATGCAGCGAAACTCGCCTAACAAATTTCTCACTTAGCAACATAAATTCTGGGCTCAATTATGGTCATAACTTGAGAACTATCTGCATGTGCTGAAGGATTCTACCTCATACATGCCTTTCAAAGGTCCTTTTTACATTATTGCTGAAGTCTACTACAGCCAACAAAGGCTTCAACTTGAAGCAAAAATGATTTGGGTGTTGGAAGCCACACAATTGTTGAATTAAAAACCATGTGGATGAAATATCCATGTGTCCTAAGTCTTTTCTACTAAAATATTTCACTTTTTTCCATCCCATTTTACGCCTATCACGTGTCACACTTTACACTTAAGAATCATTTCAACCCCTATTTACCCAAATCTTGAAATGAATTCATAAGCATTTGTAGAAATGTGATGGCATATAGTCAGAAAATTCTACAGATAATTGCTCCCTCTTAAGATAGCAAACATCATGAAGAGTATGAGAAAATTTCATAAGATTCCAGGCACTTCAGCCCAGCCTTCTAATATGTGCTGAATGTTTTTACATGATAATTACAATAGTTGAGAGATGAGATTTGTTTATTTACAATGATAATTTTGCTTGATATCCAAAAACTTTAAAATGGTTGATTTTAAAAAAAATCAAATAGCCAAGTGAACGTTCAAGTACTTTTAAAAGGATGGCTTTCCAAGAAAACTGAAATTAACTCACAAAAAACAGCTTCACACCACCAACTTAAAAGTCAAACTGTCAGCAGAGAGTGTATCTTCTGACAGCGTATGTGATAGGCACTATTTTGATTCATCACCTGTAAAGTACTATACCAGCATTTGTTGAGCTATGGTTTGTTGAACTACCAAACCTGGACTGTAATAATTTGGAGTCCATGAGATGGTACTATAGAGATACAGAAATCTGTAACTTTGTCTCCATCTAGTGTTTGTCCAAATTTTTGCAGTCCAAATCTGGTATCTTTATTTTACTTATAATGCTAAACTATAATCTAATGCAGCTGGGTTCTCATAGCACACTAAGCTAAAATAAAACAATCTGCATTTGGTTTCATAATGAAATCAGTATAAACATAGCCAATATTTCAAGCAGAGCTTTTATTTTCAAAGATTATTTAGCTGCATTTTCAAAATATTTCAATTATTTGAGTACGAGTATTTAAAGATCACCGTACTTATATATGTCCTCAATGAAATAAATCTCTGCAGAGATTTGAAGAATCAATTAATTTGAATTTATCCATAAATGAATCCCACTGCAAATTAATGAAGTTTCACTTCAACTGGTTCAGTCCATTGCCGATAGAAACTTTGTATTGTAGATGCAATTCAATTATTATTTAAATCTTCAATAGTTCCCTACTTGTTCAATTCCTAAATGATAACCTTTTACCAAAATACATACTTTCACTATCCAAAGGATAGTCATAACTTTGTCTGCATATTCAGAATTTATCAGATTATTATTCCCTGATCTTGCCATGAGCAAGATGCAGAACTGATTTTCAACATTTCCTCAGTGATAGCAACAAGGCCTTATAATTTCTCCCTTCAGAGGGATCACTTAGCACTTTCTCTTTCAGCACTGAAAAGGATTATTAAAATGCTCTTATTTGAATCATATCCTGATTCCAATATTCTTTAATAGTGCTTTTAATATTGAATTTCATTATTACCTGGTGTACGTATGTTAATATTGTATTATATTATCTTCTAATATATCAATATTTAGTCATTTAAAATATATTAACAAAGTGTATGATGTATGGAAATTATATTATCTGAGACAAATGCCAATCACTGATTAAAAGAAAATTATTCTAAAATTGCATTTTCAAATATAACACCATCTATCTCTAAACTTATTTGACATGGAATTTACAGTGCAAAAATGCTCAAGACCGTGTGTGTGTGTGTGTGTGTGTAATTTCTTAGGTGGCTAACAGCTTTCAAAGTCAGCTAAAACCATGGTGTTAAGATGGATTTTACTCTCCAATAGGAAATTATCCTAAGAAAGTATACTTGAAAAGTTAATCCAGCTGGTTGTATTTATTCATGCTAGCTCTTGAATTCATTTCCGTGTTACATTTCAAAGCATCCAAGAGAGATTAAAACAAATAAATCCAAGGGGAAACGAGAAGCCATAGGCACCTTTCAGAACATCTAAGCCCAACACAGAACAATTTAGATTCACCGATTTACCACAAGCCTCATACAGCTGCCGCAATTATTTCCTGTTCTAACGATAAGATAAACTTGTGGTTTCTTTACCAAGGCTATAGTTCTTGCTGTGTCTCTGATATTCCTAGCTGGATATCCCACTACTTCCTTCAGCTTCTTATGGCCAAATGTTGAGCTCCTCCTTCTAATGCAGGATCATTTATTCTAACTATTCAATTTTGATAACAAATGTGCTGCCTTCTTTGTTTGTGTGTGCATGTGAGATAACACACTTTTTAAATTACTTTGCCATCTTTCATTACAGTACAGTTAAGGCAGAAATTGCTAAGATGGTAACGCCATTAGCCAAAGCCACTGAGAATATGCACTGTTTGCTTTAGTTAGAACACCATTGTGGGCAATCTGGCAGAAGATGTGATGTTTTCAGCGTAACTTCTGTATAAAAACATATGATGTTTGATAAAACACAAATCTGTGCATCACAGCCGTGATCTCTATCATACCAGCAAGGGTCTAACAAATCTGGTTTGCTTATATGCAACACACATTTCAAGGGTTATTTATTTATTTATTTGTCAAAACTTTTATACCGCCCTTCTCCCCGAAGGGACCCAGGGCGGTGCACAGCCAGATTAAAAATAACAAGCAACAACATATAACACATATAAAATTACTAAAAAATATATACAAGATGGCTGAATTTAAAATCGTAATTTAAAACCAATTTGTAACAAATATATGATTTAAAATAAGATTATAAAATTAGGATAAAATTAATAATGGCTAGTAAGTGGAAGAAAGGTGCAGTTAGGCCTGAGTAAATAAGTACGTTTTTATAGTGTGGCAGAAGGCACGGAGGTCTGAGATAAGACGAATCTCTGGGGGGGGAGGTCATTCCAGAGGGTGAGAGCTACCACAGAGAAGGCTCTCACCCTGGGGGTTGCTAGCCGACATTATTTGGCTGATGGCACCCTGAGGAGGCCCTCTCTGTGGGAGTGAATGGGTCGGTGGGAGGTATTTGCCGGCAGAATGCGGTCTTGTAGATAGCTGGGTCCTATGCCATGGAGCACTTTAAAGGTCATTACCAGAACCTTGAAGCACATCTGGAAGTCCACTGGCAACCAGTACAGCTCACACAGGAGGGGGGGGCACATGGGCCCTACCACTGGCCCCCATAACTCCCCTCACGGCCGTATTCTGTACCAGTTGGAACTTCAGGACAGGATCCAAGGGGAGCCCCATGTAGAGAGCGTTACAGTAGTTCGCATGGCGACGCGATCTAGAAAGGGCTGCAACTGGCGTACCAGGCGAACTGGCAAAAAGCCACCCTGATGCCGGCTGCCACATCCACACTGTGCCGCCATTCTCCATCCACCGAAACTGCTCACTCTCCCCTCGTGCACAGCCAAAGTGATCCGAGGCCCCAGGGAAACCCCAGGGAAACCCAGCGAAACCCCAGGAAGCCCCACGAGGTTCCTAGGAGCCGGCAAGCTCTCTCCACTCTCCGCTCTCTGACGTGCCATTCTCTCCACGTCCGCTCTCCGAAAGCCGAGCCAGGAAGGCCGCCAAGACGCCGCCAAGACACCAGGACGCCACCAGGGCATCGCTCTCTCTGCTTTCCGCTCTGCTCCGCTCTGCTTCACTCTGCTCCACTATGCTCCGCTCTTCAGACGCCAAGCCGAGAAGCCGCCAGGACACCGGAACATCGAGGAGCACAAAACTCCACAGATAAACTGGCATCCCCACCCTAGGGCTTTCAGGGGAGGCCGACACATCCAGAATTTCGGCCCCATCTCAGGCCCGCAACCTCACACCACCTCCCACCCGGCTATCTTAATTACTTAATATAAAGAAAATTTATATAAGATGTTTTATAGATGGCATATGACACCATATAAAATGTCTAAGATGAACAAAGACATGACAGATAGATATTGGAAGTGCAAAGACAATGCAGACATGTATTATCACATGTGGTGGACG
Organism: Pareas carinatus; assembly: GCA_032468095.1. Classification (NCBI taxonomy): domain Eukaryota; kingdom Metazoa; phylum Chordata; class Lepidosauria; order Squamata; family Pareidae; genus Pareas; species Pareas carinatus. The sequence goes on along the minus strand of JANHFO010004765.1, from coordinate 78,098 downwards.
TGTAGTTATGCAGAAAAATATTGGGAAAAAATACATAAATGGTTATTAGATATGACAAAGTTACAGATAAATTTTAAACCAGAATTGTTTTTATTG
>JANHFO010004765.1:57621-69938 GCA_032468095.1 Pareas carinatus | reverse complement strand
GCACAGGCACGTAGATCAACTACGGAGCCGCGTGGGAGAAGGGCCTACAAGCGAGATGGATACTAATGTGTTACCCCTCCAACCCACAGTTGACCAAACCCTGAAGGAAACGAGGGGCTTACCAGACGAAGACGACAATGGCCCGGTGAGCCTCGACCATCCCAGGGCAGCAGCCGCTCCTGGTTGTTCCCAGGGGCCACTGCTCGCAGCCGAAGGAGCAGCCCTACTGGAGCAGACTCCCCGGCTACCTCCCAGGCCGACGCTCAGGCTCCGACTGAACCCCGCAGGTCCAGTCGAAGTCACAGCCTTCCTCGATGACTATGTCCATCACTGACGATCAACCAGGGAGGGAGGGGTGTTGTGGAGCCAGAGGGAAGTCCTCCCTCTGGTCAGCACTAGTTAACTCCACCCGGGTTGAAACGGGTGGGAAAAGCCGTCAATCTGATTGGCTGTCATTGGAGTATAAAAGGAAATGACAGCCAATCAGCTGGTGCGAGATGTTAGACCTTACCTGTTGATAATAAAAGAGCTGTTAGCGTTTCTTGCGTCTGTCTTCACTTCAACGACCCACATCCTCACTATCTAATACAATGTGTGCAAGAAAAAATAACTCGTTTTCTCCTGGCCCCCTGCTGAAAAACATTGGCTCTGCCTATCCAGTGAAGACACTATTCCTTGCCATCTTCCTTTTCTGTAATCCTTGGAGATCATACATGATCCATGTGGATTAAAATAGCTGCCCTAGTCTGAAAAAAGTTTTTCTCACCTGCCCTGGATGCTTTGGACGGAGTCATGGCAAGAAAGTCAAGTAAAAGACAGTTTGTTCTAGTGGATTAAGGCACCAGGTCAAGAAGTGGGAGACTGTGAATTCAAGTCCTGCTTTTGCCACGAAAGCCAATTGGATAATGGCCCATCGCTCAGCCTAATCCACCTCACAAGGTTGTGTGGAAAATAGAAGAAAGGTGTGTTGGATATGTTCGCCATCTTGAGTCATTTATAAAAATAAAAGGATACAAATAAATAGACAGGTTAGAGTATGTTTGTGATTTGCTTTCCATGAAAAACGTGAAAATTAAAATATTTCTCAGCTGCACTGTAATTAACAAGGTGAGCTGGGTATAAATTCATTAAACGGAAGCATGGTAAACCATAAAAGTATAAGCGAAAAATGCCAAATCAATTTTTTTCTCCAAACAGACTTCAAAAGTTCTTCTTAAGAACATTTTAGGATCTGATTGAAAGACATTTAGATAGCAGCTAGTTTGAAATGTTGCTTATTTATATTAACCAATAATTATAAACTGGATAAAAGGTTTCAAAATGTTTTCAGGATCCTTCTGTTCTATAGACAATGCCTCTATTATTACAAGCTCAGTGCTATAATTTATTGATGGGGAGGGCGAAATGCAGTAAATTCACCCACCTGTTTAAATAAAAAATGGCCATACTGATATCTGATTCATCTGTGCCTTTCTTTAGCCTTCCATTTGGATTCTTAGGAAAAGAAGCAGTTATATAACATAACATTACAGCTTTGCTGTCTCTATTCTGACTCTGTTCAACTACACATTTGCTACAAGTGTTCACATAGCTACTATTCATGTGCAGGCATATAGCCACATAACATACCACTGGAACTCATGATATTGTGCTAATGTCACCTTCATGCAAGCCTGTAAAGGTCAAAGCCAGTCCAAGCGTCCGATTGAACTTTTCCGGGATGCAGCCATATGCATTAATAATTCTTCCATCTTTGGTAGTTGAGGGATGTTGTCTTGGTCTTTAATTGGACAGTTTGCAGGCAAGAGCAGGAGGGGGAGGCAGCAGGGAGTCGATGTCTTCTATTCCTTTGTCCTTGTCCATCCCAGATCGCTTCCTAGGCTCGGGGCTCTCCTCTGACCACCTCCCAACTCGGTGCACCCCCTTAGCCACCTTGGGTGCATTTCTACAGGGATTGTGGTCATAGATCACTAGTTTCAAACCACTCAGGTGGATGAGACTGGGGAAATTGTGAATGGCATTGCAGTCCACATCAATCACTTCCAGGAAAGGCATGTGCAAAAGGACTGGTGGGAAATCGGTCAGTAAGTTGCTGGAGAGCCAGATGGTACGCAATTCCTTCAGATACTGTAGCTGTCCAGGCAGCGCGTGCAGTGCATTGGATCCAGCATGCAGCGTCTTGAGTTGCTTCAACTCACACACCACATTGGGCAGCTGATACAGGCAGTTGGATTCAATCCATAAAGTCTTGAGGTTTTGGAGCTGATCCATCTCTGCAGGTAGGTCTCCCAGTTTGTTATTGCCCAGATAAAGGATACACAGCTGTTTCAAGGTGCACACCACTTGGGGCAGTGTGTGAAATTTGTTGAAATCCAGTGCCAGGATCTGAAGGTTCTGTAACTGTTCTAACTCAGGGGGCAGATGATTCAAGTTGTTGTTGCTCAGGTACAGCTTGACCAGCTCCCCGAAAGAGCAAACACGCACTGGAAACCGTCTCACTTGCCTGCCACTCAGGTCCAACATTTTATCAATTGGCATCTCTTCAAGGTCTCCCAGGATGTATTTCTGGCACTCATCAAATGGGAGAAAGGCTATAATTGCTCTTAATGTGTTGCCCATTCTTAAAAGCTGCAAAGTCTTTTGGAGTCCGATGGATATTCCTTGTAGTTGTAGAAACCGTCTGGATTTTATTCTGCTGTTCTGGTATTTCCTCTCCCCGGTGAAATAGAGGCATGGTCTACATGGCAACAATCACGATTTTCAAGAGCCCTGAAATATTTCTGATAAGCGAATGAGTGTCTGCTGATGAAAACTACAGACATTCCTGTGGAGCAGCTCTAATAGAAAAGGGCAGTAAAACTATCACAGTGAAGTTCTCGTTGATCTCCAATGTTTTTGGAAACGCTTCTGAACCTCCTCTTTAGGATGTTTCATTTTTGAGTCACGTGTTTCATGACTTAACGGCCACTATTGTGACCAGTACTTCCAGCAATTTATCCATTCATCCATGACGTGTTAAGTCATGATATGACTTCTTGATTTTGGTTTAGCATGGGGTATGAATCTGTGTTTATGGTGGAGTGAACAACATGAACAAGGCATTGAATATCAGCCTCAGTAGCTGAAAAATTAGGCTAAGAGCTAATTCCCCCTCCATTTCATATCACCCTAATTCTGATCTGGGTCCCTATTGACAGAATTTTATTTAAAAAGTAGTAAGCATGAAAGGAGAAATGTTTTAAAGCATTTGAAGTACAATGGACTAGTGAAGTTTACACAGCACAGTTAGTCACATTCTCTTGTCAGAATGTGACTTTTTGTTGTAAAACGCAAATAAATCGTCATATTTATTAAATAATGTAATACAATTTATTTCTGTTTTCTTACACTTCTTTAGTACATTCTTTAGTATTTTTGAGATGTACCAAAATATAAAAATTTAGGTGGGAAGGTCTGGCTTACCATTTAACCATTAATCTGGTTTATCAATATAGATCATTATGACCGTAAGCTATTGCAACCTGTGACTATTGACATAGCCAAAGTCTCAGCACAGAGCTAATCAAATAATACATTGCAGATAATGAGTTTTGGAAAGTCTTTGGTGTGTGAGGAGGAGGTGGGAACTGATTAATATAGCTGTTCTACCTCTGAAAAAATGGAAGCTTTTAGGGGGGGAAATGAACTGATTAAATGTAATCTTTGTGGCCTCTAATAGTGTTATGTGAAACAACTTTTTTGAGGTAATGAAGAAATATACACATCTGCTTAAGAGTGTAGCTGAATGAGATCAGACTTTTCAGTTATTATTTGGGGTACAGGATCATTTAAGTACCAGAATGATTCATCATCCCACAGAGGGGCTACATTTTGCTGGAATTTGGGGCACAATGTATGATTTTTCCTTTTGCCAATATTTTATCCTCCAATAAACTTGTAAGGCTCGGAAGATGACTGTTAGTGGCTGGTTATGGTTTGAACCCTTGTTTTCCTCCATTTTAGTTCACTCTGACCACGAGATTACACTGATTCTGAAGTAAGACAATGTCAAGTTAGTTTCCTTTCTTGAGTCATTTTGAGTATAGTGATTTAAGTCATCGAGCTAGAAACCAGGAGATCATGAGATCTAGTCCTGCTTTACGCAAAGAGCCGGTCAGTTGACCATGAGCCAGTCGCTCTCTCTCAGCCCTAGGAAGGACATGGCAAACCCCTTCTAACAAATCTTGCCAAGAAAATTACAGGGACTTGTTAAGGCAGTCTCTGAGAATCAGACAAATTGAATAGAAGGGGGAAAAACAGTCATTTAGCTGTATGATATTCATATTTTTATGAAACTCTGAATTTATTATTTATTGAATCCTACTACACCTTCACCAGAAGGGTGGTCAGGCAGAATATTTTACATTCTGAAAACACAGTGTTATTATAATATTCCAATATAACCCAATAAAAACAAGATCTTTTAAATAATGCAATCAGCAACCAACCAACCAACTTCTATTTAGAATTGATTTCAATTAAAATGGAATGGACAGTTAAAATGTCTATAAAAGATACTTAATTTTAAAAAAATCTGGGCAAACAGAAGTATTTTAATCTCATGCCAAACTGTGTAAATATAAAACAGTACGAAGACTTCTTTACAGTCATAGATTAGCACATGCATTTCAAATCCATCATAACAGTTGGAACAATTCATATGTGGAACGAGTTGCCTCCAGAAGTGGTGGGCACTCCAACACCGGAGGCTTTTAAGAAGAGATTAGACATCTGTTTGTCTGTAATAGTATAGGAGTTCCTGCTTGAACAGGGGGTTGGTCTAGAAGGGACCTCCAAGGCTCCTTCCAACTCTGTTATAATTCATAAATGGAATACATTTCTCCAGAAAATAACTCACAGATGCTCATCCTCTTAAAGAGCTCAGTCAGCAGCTGTGAAGGATGCTTTAGACACAAGCCTTCCTTCAGATGTTTGGTCACAACTGATTCATGCATTCTTCGACTTGGAGACAAGGCTTTCGGCACTGTGTATGCACTTAGGTAGCAATTATCATTAAAATAATTTGTGGCAGAAAATGTGCTGATGAATAGAATAGAATAGAATAGAATAGAATAGAATAGAATAGGTTTATTGGCCAAGTGTGATTGAACACACAAGGAATTTGTTTCCGGTGCATACAATCTCAATGTACATACAAACAAGTGATAAATCATAGATCATAAACCATAAGATATACTCATAATTCATAGGATACATACAACAATAGATAAATCATAATAGTTCAGTGATCTACCAGTAGATCCCAATTTGGGTCTGCCCATTCCTAATAGGTAACAATATTTACACAAAACAACTGGGCTTTTATAGCAAACTGCATTTGTACTGCCAAACAGCTATTGACTCAGCAATAGCTGATTGTGTTCCACTGAACTACATTGACACATAAAAGAGCAAATGCTCCAAGAAATCAGCTGCATTTTCATTTGGAATACACCGAAGAAGGCATGAAGGTTCTCTTAGTAACTCTGCTTCATATTCCATTCATCACTGCTATGATAAGGTAAGAAATAATTTCAGAGCATTCTTATTTTCAATAGCTTTCTTAGAAAAGTTTATGATGTTTAAATAATGTCAAACTATTTAGTAGAGAATGATACTACTTATAGGTTTCATTTCTGGCAAAAAACAAAACCAATCACTTGAATCCAGTTCTTAAGATGCTCTTTTAACTAGGCCAGAATATTTAAGCACTAAACCTAATTTATCTGCTATGGAAGCAGGTGGTACATGTAGACATCTCCTGCTGAGTCTCTCAGATGTTCAATATAATGATGAAATTCTTTAGTATATTTATATTTGGTAAATAGCAGTGCCAACATTCAAATCTATATTTACATTGTTCAATCAGGATTCCACTAGTTCAGTTTACTTCTGTGCAAACTGTACTTCGAAAAAGAGGAGAACTGGAGGATTTTTGGAGGAATCATTTACCTGAAAACTTTGCTCGGAAGTACCATCCTTGCTTTCCATCAGATATTCTTTTGTCCGTGGGAACTGCAAAAGAAAAGCTTCATAATTACATGAATGTGAGTATATTTGTAGAAAAAAGGAACACAATGAACACGCTGGGACAGCTCTGGATCAACCAGTAAGCAAAATAAGCATGGACCTAGGGCACCAAGGGAAGGGAAGGGCAGAGTTTTCCCCTTTACCTGTTGGGCTCTGAACTCAACTTTAGTTCATTTTTTTGTAACTGTCATTATCTGTCATGGTCCACTCTAATCTGCATTGTTGAGAGGAATGGAGAGTTGTCCTGAAACAGCCCCATGCTAGCATAATGCAGACATTAAAATTAAAATAGATCCAGAAAGACAGATATATTTTTCCTAAAACAGATTTCTAATACACAATCTTTCTGAAGTGTCTAAAAATCCATTCTCTTTTTCCAATCAGAATCTAGCATCTGATGAGGATGTGGAAGTCTTTAAAAACTTTTGCTATCTCTCAGGCCATGAGTTATGACGGCTGTAGAAGCCCTAATAGTTGTGCTTTATGGCACACGGACTATTGTTTACCAAAGCCCACATTACATATTTTTTCTTACTGTTTTTAAAATCTGTTTATGTGTAAGCTACTTAGAGTTGCTTTGGACTTGGGCAGCATCTAAAATTAACATTCTATTTTCATTCAAGACATAGCTTGTCACTGATATATGCACATGGCATAAATGCCACGAGAAAGATTTGAGTAAGATTTCATTGCTATATATTGAAGAAAGCTGAAGAAATTGCTCAGTGATATCTGCTATACAATGATTCAGGAAGAAACACAATGTGAGCAAACCGTCCTAATAAAAACTAAAAATCACAATCAGAAGGCATACTAAAAGGTTCTGTCCACAAATTTTCTGCCAGTACTAACCCTTAGATAACCATAGTCGCGTATGTAATTTTCTGAAAAACCTAGACAAATCTGATTTATCTCAATACACAGACAGCTGTTTAATTTAACATTAAAAGTTGCTAAGTATTTTTTTAATTTTGACAGGATGCTTCCAAACACTTAACTGTTTCTAAAGCCCCTTTCAAGATGATTGTATAGTAAGTATTTGTTTATATTTAAACAGTCCTGTACCCCCTGCATACGAAGAGGGAAACACAGAACATGTATAAATGAGAGTCCCTTGCATTATATGAGCTTAGTTGTTATGTTAATGACTGTCATTAGCATGCAAGTGAATTGAGCACTGATATGGTAGAGACCAAACTAGATGCAACAACCATTTACACAATTAATAGCTGCATGAATGCTTTTTTAAAAAACTTGACATGCAAGGCACTCAGTCCAGCTCATGGCCATGCCATGGGAAGTGGGGGGGGGGGTTCCATCTATATAGATAAGTTATTGCACACATTGGGAAGCAGATCTTTATTCGACCTGATATCACAATCTGTATTCACAGGAAATTCTGAGGGTAGAATAGCAACAGTAATGAGGAAATCATGGATCTGTGGCACCTTAAGGCTTTATAATGGATTCTAAATTCAGAATTAGTCCTGCTTCACCAACCTTCCCACAAGCTTCCAGGTTTTTTGGATTACAACCATCATCAACTTTTATCCAGTCTCGCTAGAGATAATGAGACTTGCAGTGCAAAGGATCCGGAGATGGCTGGATTAGCCCCAGAATTAGCGGTTCTCTTCTTAGGTTCCTTGAGGAGGTGTGATGTTCTGATTGCCATTTTATCAGTTTTACAAAAGCTGCTGCTGCCGTCAGCATAAGTGTTTGTTACCAGTTCAGAAGTGGCAATGAAATTCAATGAGCCTAGGGCTAGAACATTTGGGATGCAAATGACTACAATTCTTTTGGTGCTAATTTTGGAGATTAAAATAGGAGCAGGTGTGTTTAAACAGGGATATCATTTGAAAAGGGATGGAGAGAGAAAGCAAAGTAATCTGTTCAGAGCAACTACACCTAACAGTAGAAAGCAGGTCAACAAAAGAAAATTAAATCCCAAATGTTATGCGAGTCTAATAAATTTTATATATTTTTTGTTGTATAGGTAATCTTCAATTTACAACAGTTCATTAGTGACCATTCCAAGTTACAACAGCACTGAAAAAACTGACTTATGATTGTTTTTCAGTTATGATTTTTCCAGCATCTTCATGATCATGTGATCAAAATTCAGACGCTTGGCAACTGACTCATACTTATGACCGTTGCTGTGTCTCAAGATCATGTGATTACCTTTTGTGACTTTCTGAGAAGCAAAGTCAATGGGGAAGCCAGATTCACTTAACAACCAGGTTACTAACTTATCAACTGTAGTGATTCATTTAACAACTGAGGTTGTAAAATGGGGCAAAATTCACTTAACAGATGTATCACTTGACAACAGAAATGTTGGGCTCAATTGCAGTTGTAAGTCAAGGACTAGCTCTATAAATTGAAATTTGAGGTCCATTGACACTCTTGCTATAGAAGATAAGACATTCCTCCCATTGTCTAGTCCAGTGATGACAAACCTATGGCACACGTGCCAAAGTGAGCACACAGAGCCCTCGTTGTTGGCATGTGAGCCAAGTCGCCCCAGCATCGCCCCAGAGCTGAGCATGCTCAGAAAGGAGTAGTGGTGCTGAGCGATGACATCACGAGCTGCAACTCATTAGCCGCGACTCGTCCGGCACCGGGTGCCTAAAAGGTTGGTCATCACTGGTCTAGTCAATACAGAAACCTCTAGTTCTCATTTCTCTTTTTCTAAAAAAATAATTTTATTAAAATTTACAAAGATTGAAGAATACAAACTAAGAAAAGCATAAAAAGTCAAGAAATGAACAAAAATGAACAAAAAAAAAGTAAAGAAAAACATAAAAGAGAGAGAAAATCAATAAAAGATTACTTCCTTCTCCCTCTAGACAAGTATAAATAATTTGGCTAACTTGACACCTTCTCTAGTGCTACATTTTTTTTTAAAAAAATAAATCTATTCTTTCCATAATTTACCCTTCATTATGAGTCAAATTACAGAAACTACATTATTCAATCCCAATTTAGCAAAACTCTATCAAGAGCTACCAGAAATATAAACACATATTTTAACCTTAATGAAAACTTTAAATTTTATAATCAAAACTTACTATTATACCTAAAGAGATATACCTCCCCACTTACTAATTTTTAAAGCCTTGCTATACAATCTTGTTTAAAAGAAATCCCATTAACAGCTACCAGACACCATAACATGTATGTTTTAGTCCTCGTCAAACAGATTCAATGTATGTATTTTCTTTTCATTTTTTAAAAAGTCTGGTCTTAGTTCCATCGATTGGTGTCCACAAATTGATTTCTTATCAGTTTTTCCTCGTCTCCTTCCTGCAGCAGTTTGAGCAGTTCCTCTGTCTTTTTTCAGAAGGAGTTGCCTTGGTTCCATATATTGTTTTTGTAAATACAACGTAAGATTTCCAAGTCACTTTTCTGATTATTATTTATACGTCCACTTTAATTATTAAAACATCAACTGGTTTCATTTGTAAATCCCTTTTGATACCGTTTTCCATAACACTTATATACTGGCTTTTTAAAATCCATTTTAAAAGGGATCTACAGCATCTTTTTCTGTATCATTTTTATAAGCCAGAATTTTTTAAATCTCCATATTCAATGTTTTATCCAATAAAATTTGTTGTTCTTTTATAATATATCCTCTACTTTAGTACCACACTATCTTGTAAATAACTGCTTAGTAAATTACTGAATAAACAGGCCCACTTCTGTCCATGGCTGCCGAGAACTGATGGCACAGCTTCTAAACATTCTCAGTAGAGACAAAGGAAGGAATGCAATATACCCTCTATAATATGAATAAAGGCAATTCTTGAGTTATGGCCACAACTGAGCCCAAAATTTCTGTTGCTAAGTGAGTTTTGCCTCATTTATGATCTTTCTTGTCACAGCTGTTAAGTGAATCACTGCAGCAGTGTGACTAATATGGTTGTTAAGTGAATTTGGCTTCCCCACTGAATTTGCTTGTCAGAAGGTCACAAAGGGTGATCACATGACCGCAGGATACTGCAACCATCATAAATATGAACCAGTTGCCAAGCAATCAAATTTTGATCACATGATACTGCAGCGATCGTAAGTGTGGAAAAACGACCGTGTCACTTTTTTCAAGGCTGTTGCAACTTCGAACTGTCATTAAATGAATGGTTGTGAGTTGTGGAGCACCTGGTACAGCCAATTGGTGCAGAGGTTAAGGCATCAGGCTACAAGACAGGAGACTGTGAGTTATAGTCCCCGCTTAGACAGGAAGCCTGCTGGGTAACTCTCACCAGGCACTTTCTATCATTCCTAGGAAGGAGGCAATGGCAAATCACTTCTGAAATCTTTTGCCAAGGAAACTGCAGGGACTTGTGTAGTCACCATGTGGCAAGACTTGATTCAAAGTTACCACATACACATCCACATGCGCATACAGACATACACACTCATATATCCATGCATATTATTATTGACAAAGAAAGGACACAACTCTTCCTCAGAATGATTAGATGATTAAGATGATTAGGGGGCTGAAGACTAAAACATATGAAGAACGGTTGCAGGAAATGGTCTTGTCTAGTCTGGTCTAGTGAAAAGAAGGACTAAGGGAGACATGATAGCAATGTTGCAATATTTGAAAGGTTGCCGCAGAGAGCAAAGTGTCAGAAAGCAAAACAAGAAACAATGGAAACTAATCAAGGAGAGAAGCAACCTGAAACTAAGGAGAAATCTTCTATCAGTGAGAACAATTAACCAGCAGAAGAACTTGCCTTCAGAAGTGGTGGATGCTTCCATCGCTGGAGGCTTTTAAGAAGGGATTAGAGAGTCACTTGTCTGGAAGGGTATAGGGTCATCCGCATGTGCTGGAGGTTGGATTAGAAGAGGTCCAAGGTCCCTTCCAACTCTCTTGTTCTGCTATTGTGACTCCACCCCAGCCCTGCATACCCACGTGTGCATTCTGTTCTTTCAACCCTAAATATGTTACTTATCACTCTTAGCTACAAAAAAAACTTCCTCAGGCCTGCTGCAAGAGTTTCAAAGCTAAGAACCAATGCTTTTCATTTCTCCCAGAAACAAACCACCAGCTACACAACACTTTCTGAATGGCATGATATGGTTTCTTTGAGTCCAAACTGGCTTTTTCCCAACTGAGCTTGCCAGACCAGATACAAAGACAGATTCATGCAGAATGTATCCTAAGGTTGCGCAGGTCATCCATAAATAATAGTTGCTTCCAAAACATGTCAACAAAACTTTACAGGTTTGGGTCATGCACCACAGAGGAAGAATCAAATTGCAAAAAGCCATGGCAGTGCATGAGGTCTTCCTAATTCTTTTTATGACATTTATGTGCCATAAAAGGCACACATTAAAACTAAAAAAAAAAAGAGTGATTGATAATTTTCATTGTTGTGCTGTTGATACTCTTTCTTCAAATCAGGCAACTTAATACTAAAAACTCCAGGGTTATATGGCACTTTTACTGAAAGTTCTTGTTAGTTCATACCCAAATCATATCATTTTTAGTCTGAAATGCACATCTGTTCTTAGATATGTAACTGGGTTAAAGACAACAAATCTCTTGATTTTTTGTATATAAAGAGAAGCTACATAAAACTGTGAAGAGTCTTTAAATAAAGAATAAGGTAAGGTATTCTCATAGACTTTTATGTAGAGTGTGTAAAGAAAAAATATACTTTATTGCTTCCACAGATGCCTAAGACAAAGTCATTCTGATGTAAAGACTTGTCTTAAGACATCATATTCAGCTAATGAGAAAATTCTTTGATACTTGAACAATTGTAACTTTCTAAGGTAACTCTTTAGAACAGTGGTCGCCAACCTGTGGGCCTTGGCCCACTGGTGGGACACCAGAAGATCTAGGTGGGCATCTGTGTGCCAAATGATAGGCTTCCGGATGCCCTGCGGGTGCCCAGAGATCAATCCACGGGTCACCTGGAGGGCTGGAGATCAGCTCATGGGGCACCCTGAAGCCTATAATTTGGCCCACGGGCCATTCTCCAGCCCTCCAGGCAACTCACAGATCAATCTCTGGGCACTCGTGGGCCGATCTCCAGGCCTTCGAGTGCCCCATGGATGCCCAGAGATCAATCTTCGGGAAGCTCAGAGGCCTGGAAATCGGCCCGTGGGGCACCCGGCCTCCAGTGAATTGATTTCTGGGTACCTGTGGGTACATAAGTACTGCTTGTGTGAAACAGTGAGATAATGTTAACTGCATAAATTTCATAATTTAATTTAATTTAATTTAATTT